>SNQN01005079.1:12457-41860 GCA_008642245.1 Bassia scoparia | reverse complement strand
TATTAAATCCCATAAAATAAATTAATACCCAAGTCATCATTCGTGTTCAAAATAGTCATAATTATTATTACTTATTTATATTAATTATTCGTACTATTATTTATTTATTTTACTATTATATTGCCAATAAAATAAGCTAGTCATATTATTAGTTTATTTATTAATATTAATTATTACTATCTCCGTACTTATTTTGAGAGTGGTTTGTGTTTGTGGATTGATTTTGAATGAGAGAGACTTTTGAGAGCTTTGAATTGCACTTCCAATACTGATTTTCGTTGATTTCCGTTGATGTTCGATTAAACACTGAGAACACGTATTTATAGGCGTTTGGTGAAGAAAGATAGATAAAAGAAGAATCGTATATACACTGAATCGAGCGTATATACGGTAGAGAGATTGTATATACGGTCGGTCATATGTACCGTATATACGGTCAGATGAACGTATATCGGTTCCTCATCCGTATATACAATTGAGGTGACGTGGCTTTGCCATGTCACAACATGTATATATACGATTCTTGTTCTATCTATCTTTCGTTTTGGGAATTTTTATTCGTATTTTCTGAATCTAAACTATGATCGGGAATTATTCTTTATCCAATTATCCTTTATCCAATTTTTGACTTCCTTGGAGCTCAAGGTTAATCTTCTAAAACATTGGGGATCGTTCCCGAATTTTCTGGATTTCTCATAGAATTTCTGAATTTATCCAATTTCGAAAATCATTTTATAAAAAATTGTAAAAATCATAGAAAATCAAATAAAGATCAGAAAATAATCTAAAAATACTGGTGAATTTAGAAGAATGAGAAGACCAATGAAAAGTGTAAATTATAGAAATAACTTATATAAAATATTCTAAAAATCCTAAAGATAAAAGGCTCAAATAGAAGATAATTAAAATAAATAAATAGATTACTTTTCGTCTAAATGGACCTTCGGTGTAAGATTTTGACTCAACTTTAATTCAACTCATACAAATAGTTTGGATTTATGGATTTCGCCACATCTTTCGGAATCAAATCTATTTCGAAATATCGTACTTTTCTCCATCGACTATTCATTTTGAGGAGACACTGTGAAGTCTACAGTGGGTATTAAACATCGACACAATGTAGGCCGCGATATCAATTCTTGATGTTTGTTATCGCTCTGGGATTTCCGCTCGTAAGGAGGTAAATGTTGGCTCACTAGCGAGGGCGACGGGGCTCTTGACCTTTAAATGTCTTACTCTATTTTTGGGATAGCGACCTAGATGTGTATGTCGAACTAACGAGATCTTCTCCTATGACACAATTTTGGGTTGTCAAACTTTGTTCTTGGTCAGTGGTGGCGGCAGCAGGACAACAGATTCGGGATAGTATTTGGCGCAGTGTAGGGCTATTGGCTAAGGTTTCCTTACTTTTTCCTAGTCTTCTTTGGGGAATTAGATAAGAGAGTTGTTGCGCTTCTGAAGCGAATCCAGATGCTTACTGTTCCGGATGTAAAGCTCAGATGCTCCAGGTATGAACTGTTTCTCTCAAGACTCAGGTTTCTACTCTGGCTGCTGCAAGTAACTTGGTGTTCCGGGTATTGAGGAACCAGTGCACACTGATGATAAAAGAGCAGCAACATGACGAGCAAAGTTGAAGACCCAGCTGATGAGGATGAAGAGGTCGAGGAGGAAGTTGTTGATGATGATGAAGCAGATGATGAGGAAGATGATGCTGAGAGGAGGAAGAGTATGATGGAGAGGAGTGTGCTGTTCTCTTGTTTCCCTCCCTATTTTTTTTTTGCTTCTTAAATAATGATTCTGTTGGTCTGTAACTATTCTCCCCTATCCACGAACATTTCTTCTATGTGGATTAGGGTCCTTTTGGTTGAACTTTGATGGTCTGTATGAACTAGAATTTTTGCTATGTGATGACCTGTTTGACTAATTGTCTTTTTTTGCAGCATAACACTTGAATGGTGGTCGATGCCACTGTATCGATGAAGCAATTTAACAATTTGTGCACATCACTTTACTTGAGAGATTTTTTTTTATGATGCCAAAAGGGGAAATAGTGTCGAAGTTGAAGCCTAGAATCTGCTAGTTTAAGATTGAGTCTTTACTTGTTAGAACCAGTTAGAATAGCTAACTTGTTCATTGAGTCATTAAGTTTAGATTGAGTCATCTTTTTGTTAGAACCAGTTAGAATAGCTAACTTGCTATCGAGTCCTTGAGTCTGCTGGTAGTGCTCAATTTTTTGAGTACCAAATTGAAGTTTTTCTGGTTCTAACTTGCTTGGTTGCAGGAACTTCGATTTAGTTTGTCATCATCAAAAAGGGGGAATTTGTTGGGTCCTTAGGTTTGAATGATGAAAAACCAATACAGGAAACAGGATACTTAATTGTGAATATAGTTGGTTTTGGGAACCAGCTCTATAGGATACTTGTTCTCCAGACAAGTTAATACTTATTATGTATGCTTGAAACTAACTTGTTTGCTACAGGAACAGCTGAATACACACAAAGCTCAATATATTGTACAGAACCAGTAAGAGACTGCTTCCTTGACTGTTATGCTGAAAAACAGTCATATACCTTTTGTTGCACTTAACCATGTACATGTGCATAATAGGATGATTCCAAGACTTGAAGTATAAGCCTTTCGAAGACATTCAAAGAAAAAGAATTGTGCTCAAAATTGAAGTATTTAAAGGAAGATTCAAAGTCTTGAAGATTACATGAAGAATGAAAGAAATACTCTTAAAGTTTATATCTAGGAATTCATGTATATGCTCTGTAGTGTGACTTAATTGTTATGGTTTAAGTGCCTATATGTGTTTTGAGTTATGGTATGAATTCTGGTATAAGAATGAACAGAATCTAACATACTCAATTAGGGTACCAGGCTGGGAACCAGTTGTGTCCATGAGTGGAATTATGGCTGCGGTTTTGAAAAAGACTTTTTCTAAAATATTTTAAAAAATAATATTTTGAAAAAAAGTTTGCAGCTGGAAATATGATGAGAATATGGTTGTTGCCTTAAACCTAGAGTATATATCTCTTGTTCGATTATTTTTCTTTAAAAGATTAAAATCGAACAAGATAATACTTTCCATAAATCCATCTTGCCTTCTCATGTCATTTTAGATGATTTTGGCCTCCTAAAGGCTGGTGCTACTAATATGTCGTTTATGTTTTGATTAGTTTCAGGATCTTTTCAATGCTTTTGGATCAATTTTGGGCTGATTGGAGTCACTACGGAGCTTCACGGTTGTAGCACAGCCTTGGATCGAGCGGAATTGGGCTGAGCATGGAATCCGGCCCAAACCGATGTTTGAATCCAAACCGATCGTGTTCAGACCAAACCGATCGGTTCACTTCAAACCGATCGTTTAGCATCCGGTTTTAGGCTCTTGATTAGGCTGATTTGTAATTAATGAGGATGACATTCTTGTAATTAAGTAGCTTGGTTTTAAATTAGAAAATAGCAAGAGTATTTAAAGGGAGAAATCCTAATTTTGTAAAGGATCATCAGTTTTATCAGAATAATAAAGAGAACTCAATTACGTATTGTGGAACCTACTTGTTTTTCAATAGATTCATTCAATCGTTCATCAATTGCAATCATTCTTGTTCGGTAATTATTCTCTTTAATTCTTTCTTATTGCTTTCAATTGTTTATGCTTTGATTATGCCTTTAATTATTCTAGTTTTTGATTATTGCTTTTAATTGTTCTATTCTTTATTATGTCTTTTACAATCGCAATCATCATGTTTTAATCATTATGAGCGAGTAGTCTACTTTCTAGAGCGATTGGAGATCTATAGCAATATGATGATTTATAATTGGTTTGATTCAATTCATGGCTTGGTCTTTTAATCAAATGCTATTAGATTGTTATTCATGTTAATCAATTTCGTAGGCGCGACTAAATGCTTAAATCGATTAGTCACAAGTCTCTAGAATCTAGCGATTGGGACTTAGAACAAGATCACATCAATAGGTAGACCGAGACTTCCTAGGTCGAGAGATACGTTAGGAGGTAGTTCTAAAATGGTTAAATGATTCGAGAGAGCTTGATCGCTGTTTGATTATGCCATGTTAATGATGTCGACGCCATTTACTGTAATTACTGCTATAGTGAACCATAGCTCTAGATTTTTAATTATATTAGTTTAATCCCTTTACCAATCGTTTGTCATAGTCTGTTTACACTCTCACAATCAAGTTATCTCTTGTTAGTTTAAGATGCTGTTATATGCAATTAGTTAGTAGTAGTTGTTTCTGTGGATACGATCCTGTTACCACTAAACTCGCAGGAGTTCTAATAGGTATTTCTGATAGCACGCGACAAGCCTATCAAATTTTGGCGCCCGCCGCGGTTGCCGTGGAACGACTTAATTATATATTGATTAATTGTTTGGAGTCTGACTATTCTTTTTGGTAATGTCTTGAGAACTTCTTGTTCTTCAAGGATAGTACTTACGATCGCTGCAGTTTGCTTTTGTGATTTGCGAGGTTTCCAAACTAAGGAGTTATGTGATTCTTAGCGACCCAGAAGTGGAGCGCCGTAATCATAGACGAATAACGTCCGCACGGCGATTGGATTCTCTGATTCTTCCATCCTCGTTAGTGTTTCGAAGTCCTCTTTGAAACTGATTAGAGGAAGGGAACACATTCAGTGAACAACAAGTAGTCCCATCGGATTCTGAAGACATGGCTCAAGAACAGTCTCTTATGGACTACTCTCACATCCGAACATGCTACTCTAGAGGCAGCCACTTCGAAATCAAGCCTGCGCTGTTCAGATATGATTGAGCGAATCAATTTGGAGGAAATGCACTGAAGATTAATTTCAATATCCTAAATTTCCTCCAGTACTGCTGGCACTATTAAGCATGCAGGAGTTGAGCCTGATCAGCTTCGTGTTATGCTATTTCCTTTCTCATTGCGGGACAAGAACTTCGATTATGGCGAACAGTCTTGAATGCACCGCTTATGCCTCATGGAAGCACTCGTCTCTTGCGATCTTCACGAAGTACTATCCTCTAAGAAGACTAACACAAATTAAGAGATCAAATCACTGAATTTAAGCAGGACTTGATGAGACTTTACATGAAGCATGGAGCGTTATAAAGAATACATCGTATTTGTCCTCATCAATGGTCCCTGGAGAAATGCTCTTGGTTAAGACTTTCTAATAATGGTTTGAATAGTGATCTCGTATAATTCTCGATTCTATACAACAAATGGGAAGGTCATGAGTCCAGACAGTCAATGCTGGATTGGAAACTGATTGAGGAGATGGCCAAATCACAATGCTCAAATCTATGGCAATCCTCGAAGTGTGCAAAGAAGACAGGGCCAACATGAGGTCGATCAGATCACTTATTAGCAGCATCAGATACAGCTCCAATAAAAGTTGGATGGGCATCAATATGAAAATCGATCACCTCAATTGCAGTTGTTTAGGTCCGAGTGAGATGTTCCATGTTGATGTGGATTTTAAAGGAAGAATTCAGAATCCAAGAAAACAACAAAACAACAAGTGTGATAGTGTTGAAAATAAAAAAACTTCAAATCTTGAAATAAGACTCGAAGGATCTAACTCCCAAGTGGAACCAGCCCTAAAGAAGACACACCGACCCTAGTAAGCTAATCAATGTAAAGTTTCCGGAACAAACCAACAAACCACAGTTTCTCTGAATAAACAAAGAAGGATTTTAAACTCAAATAACTGAATTTTATTGAAGGATTCGGCCCTATTTATAATAAGCGAGTAACTAAAAACTAATTAAGATATTTATGAAGATAGAATCTTATCCACAAATATCCTAACTAACATTATCCTAAAATATCTAAATCTAATTACATCAAAATAATCGCAACTAATCGAATATCCTAACAAACAACCGACTCACCCTAATCTAACACGAAATTGGAAAATATCCAACCAACCGGAAATAAATATTTCCTAATATCCAACTAATTAACAATAACTATACAAAAACTAACAGATATTAAAACTATCTAATCTACCATAATTCTAATCTAATCTAACATAATTCGGCTTAATCTAATAATTACACCGAGCTGTTTTTCAAATTTCAGATTATCTTCCAAGTGTCGAGATTCCTTTCCAAATTAACACTTAAAGCAATTATCCTGAATATACTGTTTATCTCCAAATCAATAGGAATAATTTCCAGAATAGCCAATAATCCTCATCATTCTCTCCCCCTTTGGAGAAATTGCCCTCAAATTTTGGTCGAAAAGTAAGGGAGAGATCACCAACGTTGAAAGTATAACTCACACTTACCAATGATCAGAGGAAGGTCAATCTTGTAAGCACTCTCTCCAACTTTCTGAAGGATCTTTGAACGGTCCAGCAGCCTGAGGTTCAACTGGTTCTTTCTCTCATTTGGAAAACGTTCAATTCCTCAAATGCAACCAAACAGATCACCAACTTGAAAAGAAGTTTGTGCGCCACTTATTTGCCTTTCATGTACTGTGATCATCTTCTAATTCGATTTCTTTGACCTGTTTGATGAAAGTTCAAACTCTCAAGCCTATCTTAGCAGTTGCATGTATCAACTCCCTTTGGAATAGGGGCAGCTCCAATGGTAGATAAGGGTCATCATACACAACTCAAAAGGAGATTTAGGGAAGTTGTACTAGAACGATCCATTGTAAGCAAAATTCAGCATTGCGAGCTACTCCCATCTTTTTGAGTCTTGTTGACCAAACCCGAAGAAGGTCTCCAAAGTAACGATTTGTCACCTCAGTTTGGCCATTGTTTGTGATGATGAAGAAGTGCTGAAAGAGAACTTCGTACAACCAATTTCATAGAGTTGTCGCAAAAAGTGACTTAAAACTTCGTGCTCCTATCAGAAACAATGCTCAAGGTAGTCACTGCTAAACGAACTAATCTCCTGAAATAAAGACCCCCAATATGAGTTAGCAATCATCGTTTTGTGGCAAGGAATAAGTGTGCCATTTTCGAGAAACGCTCCACCACCACCAGATTGCATCCTTTACCGTTGAGTCCGTGGTACAAGCATAATAAAATCCATACTCAACTTTCCCAAGGTGTAGAAGGAACAGGCAAAAGGAGTATACAAACCCTTGTGGATTTTCTATGGACAATTGACATGTAACTCATGGCTCCACAATCTTTTCCACATCCTCAACATCTTCGGCAATAGAAGTGTTCTTGCAAAATACCATGGTTTTGTGAACCCCAAGTGACCACGCAAGACCACCACTATGCCCTCACAACCAAGAAGTCACGAATGCCACACTGAGGAATACGCAAGCTGTTACCCTTAAAAAGAAAACCACAAATGTAATGTGAACTCACCAGAAGGGCTTGCAAGAATTTTGGAAAAGTAGGATCCGTGAGATAGTATTCCTTGAGGACTGTCGAATCCCCACACTTAGTTTTCCACCATACCTAATAAATAGTTCTCCTAAGAGAGTGCATCAGCCACCACATTCTTTTGCCCCCTTGTATTTGCATGGATATGAAAGATGCAAAATTCAACCCCATTTGCATGCCTATGATTCAACTTCTGCTGTCATTGATATAAGCTCTTCAAAGCCTCATGACAGAATGCAATATGAAAGGCTTAGGCGCGCAAATAAGTTGACAATGATCAAGAGACAGAACAATAGCATAGAACTCACGGATCCATAATTGCGAATATTTTTACTTAGCACCATTTAATTCTACACTAAGTATGCAATAGGTCGCTTTCTTGAATTTAAAACTCCTCCAATGCGACTCCACTAGCATCAATTCAACTTCAAAAGCCACCTCGAAAAATCTTGTAGAGCAAGTAATATGGTGCATGGCAAAGCTTCCTCTTGACCGTCTCACAAACTTGTTGAGCCTATGATCTCCAGTCGAACTTCTCACTTTTCTTTCGTCAAAAGGCAGTAATTAGGCTCATCCAATTGTAGAGAAATTCGGAATAAAAACGCCTATAGAAAAACTTGCAAGGCCGATGGAAACTTCTAACCCTATGAACCACTAGTGAGGCGCCAACCATGTGGATAATGGCTTCAACTTCGAAGGATCAACAGTAACCCGCCAAAGAAACAATGTACAAGAAAGTATACTAAGACACCATAACTACACGTTTTCAATTTCCATACAATTTTACCTCCTCAATTTCCCAAAGAGTAACCTCAGATGATCCAAATCTCAAACATCATCTTGCTATATATATCAGAATATCATCCAAATACACACAATGACTTGTTAATAAAAGGACGGAGTACCTCAATTCATCAGTCGCATGAACGAACTAGGTCGTTGACATAAACCGAAAGGGCATCAACCACCAGCTCGTACAACCCTGCTTAGTTTAAAGCCGGTTTCCATTCATCCCTGCACGAATCCTCATTTGATGGAACCACTCCGAAATCAATCTTGGCAAAAATCATGCACATGGAGTTCATCCAACATATCCATCCAAACGAGGCATAGGAAAGCGATACTTGATAGTGATGTTATCACGCCCTAGAATCAATACACATACGCCACGAACCATCTTTCCTTGGCACGAAGCAAAGCTGGAACGGCAACAAAGGACTCATACCTCACGACATAGCTTATAATCAATTCTTGAATTTGTCTCTTTCAGTTCGGCTTTCTTTGGGATTGCACCTATAAGCAGGCTTGTTTGGAAAGGTGGCGCCGGGAACAAATCGATTGCATGTCCATACCCTCAAGAGGAGTAAATCCTTAGGCAACTCATCAGGAAACACATCTTGAAACTCATCCAACAACTCAAGTAAACGTTTATATAGAGTGCGGATTGGACTGTGAACTAGACTATGTTTCTGACACAAGAAGATACCTTTCTTTCAGCATCAAGTTCCACAAGAATACTTTTAGAGTAAGGAGTAAGATACCTTTGTCTTGTTGTGGGAGACTTAGGATCGGTTCTTCACGTGTAGGATGCATTTGGTACTTCTTTCCATCCAAAGAAACCGTATACACATTAGACTCTGACACATGAACCTCCATCAAACTGCATGGTCGCAAGAAGGAGATGACAAGCACGTCAAGGCAAGATATCACACAAATCCTACTTTGTACGGACCTATGGGAAAGGAACAAGATTTGTTTAACCTGCAAACCACATAATTATGACCCAACTCAACACTGTAGGGTTAGGATGTGGCCTTGTTTTCAGATTCAACTTGTCACCATTGCTTGAGACCGCGCACACTTAGTGCAAGACCATCAACAATACACACAACCTGTCATAAAAGTCAATAGTGGGAAAAGCTTCTCCTCTGAAATCCGTCCTCTCCTACATTACGAGTGCAAGAGTTCGCCTTATAACAAGCATTTTGAGCGTCATCATTGTGAACACATCCAATTCTTGACAAGATGTCATGGAAAGGTCTTCTGAACGTTTACTTGGTCCAAAAGCCAGCCCCCCTTTCTTTGAAATTCTGGATCGTAAAGCTTCTTGTTCGACAATCCCTCTTGAAATGCCTCTTCATGACAATTGAACGCACTTCCTTCTCAGTCCTCTCATCAGGTTTCTTGAATAGTGGATACTGGATCTCACCTTCGAATTGGAGTGGAAGTAGGAATGCTAGAAGATATCGAGGATGATTGAACCCCTTGGAAAGTAGGTCGTGAGTGACGCAAGATTGCGTTTCTATCTTCTCAGCCTTGTGACAATATCTTCAAATCAACAAAGTTGCAAGATCAAGCGATTAGATATATACCTCTTCAATCCTCTTTGGAAACGTGCCACTCTTTGTGTTCTTTTTCCGCAATGTCACAAGAAGAAAGTGAGTCTTTCAATTCTTGGCCAGTGTTCAGACAGATTTGTTGCCTTGAATCAAAAGAAGACAACTGAGGTAGTTTGATGCATCGAAATCCTAGAACAAATTTGTGGAGTGATTCCGCTCAATTGCTTCCAAGAACATATTAGAATATGTTGGTTTGATGGCGTTGAAGCTTGCACAGGTCGAACCATAAGGAGCATGCTTCCGCAATCTTAGGATCGCCACCACGCTGCAACTAGTAACATCATCATATTCCCTTAAAAACAAGAAACGGATCTAGTTGTCTACCAATTGTCGAACTTGTTCAGGATCAAAGAACCATCAAATCGGACATCAGTCCCAATGTTTTAGATCAATCATGTGAGGTGGACGCTTCCTTCTGCGTTCCTCATCTGAGCTTTGAATTGACATAATATCTGATCTTTCTTTTACCAACGTCTTATACATCAATTCTGCCTGTTAAAACATTGATGGAGACATCGGTACGTTCTTGGAGTGGATTTTCAGTTGTGTTGTATTGATTTAATCGCTTCACTCATGCTAGCCATAGTCCGGGCAATCTCTCCAAACGTTGATTCATGAGGAAAAAAAATTACGGTGAATTGGCACAAAAACGTGAGGCTCCCTGAAGACTCGTTGGCTCTTGATACCAAATTGATGTGGAGTTTAAAGGAAGAATTCAAGAAAATCCAAGAAAACGAACAAAAACGAGTGTGATAGTGTTTTGAACAATAAAATAACTTCAAATCTTGAAAAAAGACTCGAAGGATCTGTACTCACCAAAGTGGAACCAGCCCTAAAAGAACAAGCCCGACCTAGTAGCTAATCAAGTAATTTCCGGAACAAACCACAAAACTCAACAAGGTTTTCTCTGAAAAACAAAGAAGGATTTTTAAACTAAATAATCTGAATTTTATTGAAGGATTTCCGGCTCTATTTATAATAGTAGTAATAAAAACAATTAGTATTTATGAAAGATAGGATATCTTATCCACAAATATCCTACTAACATTATCCTAGAAATATCTAAATCTAATTACATAAAATATCCTACAAACTAATACTGAAATATCCTAACAAACTACCGACTCAACACTAATCTAACACGGAAATTTGGAAATATCTAACCAACACGGAAATAAGAATTTATCAATATCTAACTAATACAAATATCTGACTAACAACTAACAGATATCTAACAAACTAATCTAACTCTAACATAATTCTAATCTAATTACATAAATCGCTTAATCTAATACATACAACCGGCTGTTTTTCCAGATTTTCCAGATTATTCAAGTCGGAATTCTTCCAATAGTGTTAACCATTTGAAAGCAATTATCTGATATTTAACTGTTTATCTCAAATCAAAATAGGATAATTTCAGAATCGCAATGTAATCCTATCACATGTTAAACTGTGGGGGGAATTAATAAATAAGTATTAATATTAGTAAATAATAATCATTATTCCATAAACTAAACAATAATGCACTTGGGGTATAAAATTGCAAATAAAAATGATTGTATCCGAAAGATTTATCTACTTGATCTCTTTCCTAATTATCTACCTAAATATTGATTATGCATCATTATTTTGTTTTCCATAAAAGATTATTTGGTTTTTCATAATGAAGATCTTCCTTGAAACATGAGTAGTGTAATAAAAGTTTGATCCTCGCTGAAACATAAGTAGTGTCAAAATTGCTTCTGCAAAAATATAGAATTTCATAATGAAAGTAGCCWTGAAGTTGCCTCTTCTGAGCCATGATCGAGCTCTACTAAAATGTCTAATATCCTCCAGATTTTGTATCTTCTTTGTAGTTGTATGGATATCATGGCCACTTTTAGTTGCAAGGACTGCACTAGCTGCTGTCGAGGATGGGTTACCAAGTACTGCAGCAGTGGCAAATACGTCGACTGTCAATTTCAGACGTAGTCTCCTAGACAATGGCGTTGGTCTTACTCCACCAATGGGGTATGTATGTGTTGCTATTTTAATGCTAGTTAACTYCGTGAATTCTTTGTGTTCTAATTAATCATCAATTTTTATATTTTTCAGATCTGTTGTAACAGCAGACTTCAGGCTTAATCAGTCGATTCTAGTAAACTGAAGAAAAGAAAAATTCATGTCAAGTTAGATACTTAGATTTAACATACATACTTCATTCCCTTTGTAGGTGGAACAGCTGGAATCACTTTGGCTGTAACATTGATGAGAAAATGATTAGAGAAACCGGTAACTGCTATTCTATACCGCGAATAATCAGAGTTGTTGTATATATATGTAAGGTTTCAATAAGATGATCAATGGTTTAATAAACTTTTTCTGCAGCTGATGCAATGGTGTCAACAGGCCTAGCAGATTTAGGATACAAATACATAAACATTGGTAATCTATACTGGTCTGTGATTATATTTGTCTTGCGTCGAAAAGAATAATTTCTCACTATGGTTAGCATTGTCATTCATGCACCAGATGATTGTTGGGCAGAACTTCTAAGAGATTCTGAGGTGCAGTTATATGCTTTTATTCTAACCATCTCACAGTACTTTTCACATCGTTTTGATTGTTTATTCCTGTTTGAACCTGTTTCTGTTTCTGAAAGTTGCACCACTTAATGGATACTACTTATAACACATTATTACAGGGGAATTTGGTTCCAAAGCTTTCGGCATTTCCATCAGGAATTCACGCTCTAGTATATTATGTTCAAGCCAAAGGGCTCAAGATTGGAATTTACTCTGATGCTGGGTATTGAGTCTATCTATACATTGCATTGCTTTTCTCTCAACGTAGATGTTCACTTATAAAAACTACCAAGATGATGACGGAGGAAGCATATGAGTGTGTTCAAGCTTCAAATTTGCCCATGTTTTTAACAAGTCTAGTTTCATAATTGTTGCTTCAGGACTCAAACTTGCAGCAAGACTATGCCAGGATCGCTCGGCCATGAAGAACAAGATGCAAACACCTTTGCATCATGGGTGAGTGTTAGTTTCATATCTAAGAACATGTATACTACTCTAAAAATATGCAAGAATTGTTCTGAAACCTCCATTTTCATCAATTTTTAATGGGCGTACAGGGTATTGATTATTTGAAATATGATAACTGTGAGAATACTGGGATAAGCGCTAAYGAAAGGTATGGTTTTATCCTATAATCATACGGAGTGTAAATGTTCCACTGGCTGTTTCGTCATTAGAACTTACACTAATCAATTGTCCATAGGTACCCTAAGATGAGCAAGGCATTACTTAACAGTGGAAGGCAGATATTCTTCTCTATATGTGAATGGTAAGAAAACCCATCGAAAGTAACCTAGTTTCTGCATTATTGAAAACCAAGAACATCAAGAAATGTAGCACTCATAAAGAGAGACATTAGAAGTAAATAGGATTAATTAAGCTTGTATTCTTCCCTAAATACTGGATGCAAACTGTTTAGTAGTGGTGATAAAATTCTTGTTGATGAGCAGGGGAGAAGAAGATCCAGCACTGTGGGCCCCGAGTGTCGGTAACAGTTGGAGGACTACTACTGATATTCAAGATACATGGGATAGGTAAAAGGACAAAATGCAAATTCAGTTCGCCAATGCTTTGTTAAGCTATATTAATACCAGAGCTACTGTGCTTCAGCGTGACTACAATTGCAGATGAAAACGACAAATGGGCATTATATGCTCGTCCTGGAGCATGGAATGGTAAGAGAATCAATTTGCTAGRTTGCCAATGAATATAAATTTGATATATGAAAGGATCTCAAGTACAAGGCTATCAACTGTCAACAGATCCAGACATGCTTGAAGTCGGCAATGGAGGAATGACATTGGAGGAGTATCGTTCTCACTTCAGTATATGGGCATTAGTTAAAGTAATTTAAGCATCTTAACTTCATTCAAATTATCCTTGTACCTGATTCTGCGACACAAACAAATACGTCACTGATAATTACTTCAGAAGTCTGTGATAAGGATTCTGAGTTTGTAACTGCAGGCTCCTTTATTGATCGGGTGTGATGTAAGATCGATGGATCAAGAAACTTTAGGAATACTAAGCAACAAAGAGGTCATTGCTGTTAATCAAGGTAAGAAAAGGAACACTGTCATTCAACTTGTTTATTCAAAGTAGATTATCTAACATTTCTGATGAACAGATGAGCTAGGAGTTCAGGGATACAAGGTTAAGCAAGATGGTGARCTTGAGGTAAGGCAATGTCAATATACACTAATTATATACTTGCACTCACATAGGCTCATGCACTCACTTTCCCTGATCAATAACTAGCTTGTTAGTGATCATAATAGGCATGACAGGCTTGAATCTGTGATTTATGAAATGCTTAGGTGTGGTCTGGTATATTGTCTGGTAAGAGGCTGGTAGTCATCCTTTGGAATAGAGGATCTTCATTGTCAAACATCACTGCTTCTTGGGCCGACCTGGATCTTCAGCCGACAAGTGTAGTGGATGTTCGGGACTTGTGGCTGGTAAGTAGTTCTTTATCTAGCTGATAAAACTGTGGAATACGAATTATCAGCCTCTCCTTATTAGTTCATGTTCAAACTCTATATTTTATCGGAAAATGCAGCATTCAACTCAGTCGGGTGTGAAGAATCAGATTTCTGCTGAAGTTGAGCCACATGCTGTCAAAATGTACATACTGACGTAGTGATGCCCACCTCCTGAGTTGTTCTCCTACTTAATGCTAGCTAGTCTCTGCATTGGTAGCAATAGAATAAGATCTTCCATATAATTCTATGTTAGCTTATTAGTCTTGTTATGATGTTCCTGGATGCCTCAATTATTAATTACAATATGATGGATCTACTAATAATATGTCCAACTAAGTGGCTTCAAATTAAAAAAAAWTTCTAAAGATTGTAGAAAAACAGGCTCAGGCTACTCATCTAGGTAATAGGATCGTTTAATGTTGATCTATGGGGAAACCTTATGGCCTATGGGGTTAATCTCATATTTTATGCACTGAACAAGGGGATCCAGGCATGCCGCACTCGCCCACCCCACTCCCCAACATACATACACAGGGCACGTGAGCACAGACACAGAACATATCATCATGGCAGGGGGGTGAGGTAGTCCAGTTTACGCAAGGCAGTGTGATTTGCAATGAGGCTTGCACTACAGACAGTGTGATTATGATAAACTATATGTACTTACAAAARAATCTGACTTCAATATTTTGGCAGACTGAGCTCCCAGCCTCATGGAAGTCTGTCTCAGGAGTCAGGATATCCTTCAATATCCTCATGGAAGTTAAATTTGGTTCCTTTTCATTTAAGTAAAATCATSGCTCTAATCTTCWYGTGGCAAATATTTCCAGAATTCAGACAATGCATAATAGTTAAGTATCAAATAATATCCTTCAATAACAAAATACTTCACAAGACAGCAGAAATAGATTAATCATAGATTCATAGACATAGTGATTAGTGATATGCAGTRTCAATAATCTCAACTGGCCAGAACAACCAATGAGCGGCATATAGTTTTCCAAAAGGGGCAACACACTCAAGTTCACGACATAGTGTTACCAGTATTTTTCTAAGTTCGCAACCAATGAGCGGGTTTTTCTCAGAGAAAAAAACCTATTAGTGTTCAAGCTAATCCTAAAACTTAAACAGGGAGTGCAGAGAGTAGTACGGAATAACCAGCACTTTGATTTAATGAGGAATCACCAATTTTGTTTGTTTTGGGCACTCACTTTTCATCTGGAGAGAAAAATCACAGCATAAACTTTTTTTTAGCATTAGCTACGTATGCTGTAGCAGCAGAATTTTATCATCCGATTTCATACAAAACAATTACTTGAACAGTTGCTAACCCCCGCAGTTTCGACAATTTTATGCGTCAAGCACTAAACCACAGGTCCATAGGATACTAGATTCTACATGCCCTTTTAAACAATTTATAAGCAACCTTGTTTCACCAGCGTTTTCTTTATAACTCAGACCTGACACAGAGTCACAGACTTGTCATAGAATCATGATATTCAGGATAGGGTAATGTTAATTAAGAAGAAATCTTGTCAGGCCAATCAAGTAGGCATCAACTATAAGATTTCTAAGCAATAGACAGAAGCCATGTTGCAAAGCCATATAATTACGAACCCCACAGGTCTACACTTAGGATGCGTCCTCGTCACCTTTAATAATAAAAAGTTTCAGGTCTAATGAGTTGAAATAAGTTCAAAAAAATTTGAATAAAGTTTGACAATTRAAAAAGGTTCACTTCYGTTCAAATAAGTTCATGGAAGATAAGTGCAAGCCTACTAAGTTGAGGAGAACACGCCCCTTAGTGTGCATCACCCYACCTGTACTCTCTTCTCATCGATACGTACTCTAATTTGCACTCGAGGAAGGGAAACCCATTGGAAWAGCTTTCAGCCCCTTGCCTCCTCCCACATAATTTTCACCAAGGTCAAGCATAAAGTTACTTACTTTCAAAACCATTAAGCAGATGCATCACAACTTTGAACAATATGTTGAACACAAAAGCAAGTACATTATAAAAAGCTTGAGCAGAGTTAACTAACCAGTATGGCAATGTTTATGCCCATGGCCGAAAGATTGACATTGTGGTCCTTTCTTCCAGTGAGGTGGCAACTTAAACAGCAGACAAAATCCTTCCACTTTAAAAGCAATATACAGCAGACATGTACTACGTATTCCTCTCCACGAGCAACAGTCGATGGAAATCAACCAAGGAATAAAAACACAGCAGAATTTAGAAATAAAATCAGGTGACAGAGCAGCGAAAACGAAACTTGCATCACTGAATTACAGGGCAAGCATAACAGCATTAAAAAGGATACACAGCTTGTAAGCAAGTGAGGTTGTTGCGAAGGCGAAGCAATAAAGAAACTCGAAAATCTTCAAGCTCTATAACGGTGGGCCTTTTGTTCATCTAACAAACATACCCATCTCGATCTCCACACATAAGCTATCAATGAATGCAGGCCTTTTGTAGAGTTGCTTCATAAGCCACAGCAATAGCATTATCATTGCTATTGCTAGTTTGCTACCAGCAATAGTTTTCTCCACAAGGAAAACGATCATGTATCAATATAAAACCTCAATCGATTTGGCTTTACAAGAATGATCCATTGAGCTTGAACAAATTGAAACCATCCAAAATGGATTAAAAGCAGCACGAACCCTCCATTCAGCTTACCCCACAATAAAAATGGGAATTGAGAATCTCAGCAAATATTTATATATGAATCCAAATCTTCTAACAATCAAGCAAAGAGAGAAAGTGAATAGTAATTGAACAGAATGTTGAGCTGAAAAAGGAGCGTAATTAAGTAGGTACATATACAATAATAACAAAATTACAGAGATATGATATGATAAAGCTATTGAAGGATTTGAAATTCGTCCTCCTTAAGATGAGCGACGAATTTAACCGGGCCACGAGTTGGGGAATCAACAAGAAACTCAACCTTAAAAGGGTAATTGGGGGAAATGCGCTTGCCCTTGTAAAACCCAACATACTGTTTGATGACGCCGGTCATATCAGGGGTTAATTCGAGGTCAGGCAGCTTTAAGACGTGGTACACCCTTAGTGGTGCATTCACCTTTACTCTGGACCCCACTTTGGCCATCTTGCTCTTGACTTCCTCGTCGCACTCGTCCTCCGTCGAGGGCTGCTGCTCCGACGATCTCAGCGCCACCTCGCACCGGATTCTTGTCGGTGGGAAGTGACGGTTGGGAGTGGTTTGAAACGACGCTTGGGTTGGTGGTGATGAGTAAGCGGCGGCTGTGGTGTTGCGAGGTGTAAGGAGTGGCCTTGTTGTTGTTGTTGTTGCCGACATCAGCGCCATTACAGATGTTGCTGTTGTCATCGGATTGATTCAATTGGGATTAGATCAGATTTTTGAGATGTAGTCTGTTTTCTATTCTAGATTGTATTCTTCTCTCGTCTTTTCTTTTTCTTTGTTTTGTTTTTTTTTTTTTTATTCTCTGATATTTTCACTCCGATCTTCGTTTGCCACCCGCATATTTATATGACATGACATGGCATCTCATCTCATCCATTATGATTTATGAATAAATGTACTCGGACTTCCTTGGCTCTCCACTCCCGATAACACCCCGTGTCTTTTTGGTGGTCTCTTCTATTTTTATTTTTATTTTTTATTTTTCGTTGGCTCTCCATTGAATTGTCCATATTCATTTTCCTCATTCAATTCTTTTGCTAAATTAAATTGTGTATAAAGGAAATAAAATTCAAATATAAACTAACATAAATATATGCATGCTAAAAAAATAAGAATTACCATCAAAATTTAAATTGATACAGCTACAACAATTTCTAAGACAATTAAAAACTAAACATAAAATTTAAAAATTTAAAAATTTAAAAATTCAGATTGGGGTGAAAAGTACAATTTTAATTCTTTTTTTTTTTGTAAATTTTAAGCACGCATAGCATGCAAAGAAAAYCTATAATAAATAGTCAAAAGGCACCTACAATCAAAAGATTCAACAACAATACAAAACAACAAGTTACATCGTAAATTCCATTTAAAAAGTCTAATAAAAAATTTCATSTGAAGCAATACAATATGTGAGTTTGCTTTGATTTGGCATAACGTCCGTTGATGCGTAGTTGTTTGGGTGAATAAACTTTTGTGATTTTRTAAATTCTTTCCAAGATTGTAGAACCCTAAATCTCCATTCTTCAGCAAACGAAAAAAACTACGAAATCTTAGATAATCTGATCTTCCTTAAGGAAAGATAAGAAAATTACATTCCAAACTCTTAGAAAAAAGAGATAATAATAAACCCAAAAATTGGGATAAAACTCTCATAAAGTAATAGAAAAAAGAATTACTCATAAACCAAGAAGCAAAAACAAAGCAATAGAAAGAAGAATTGGGGCTTACTATCATTAAAGAYATGATGGGCCCGARGGTTAAATAAGAAGTTAGGGTTCTAGAGATAACCTTATATTAGCTTAGTGTCATGTGATGATTTTCAAAAGTATGTATACGTATTAAAGTTAATTTTTTGGTGGTTTTTATAAAAAGCAATACTAAAGTATAAAATGATATAGATTTTGAGTAAACCTTTTTTTTTTAACTTGCATTGGTAGATGAAATAGTATTGTATTGATCTCTAATCTCTATTATAATAAGTGAATGGGGAGTAATGTTGTCCCTTATCCAATTACAATTTAACCCTATAAATAAAGTAATAACAACATAACCTAAATAGTTAGAAAGTCTTCCTAATTGTTGAGTGATTTTGCGTTGCGGTTCACCACAAGTCAAACGCTCATATGTTTTTGGTTCGTTAGGGAGCTGCCCTTCTTCTATTACTGGTTATAATGGATAACCTCGCAAACGTAAAAGACTCCTAGAAAAGTAAACAAAGGCTTGAAGAAGGTAGTTAACTTTGGACATTATATGGTGTGGAATGAGACTAAAGTTAGGAAAACATGTTTGATAAAAGAGCGAAAACCTTCTGGAGTGCTAAATGAAGTCCGCTTTTACTAGAATTAAAATCCAATATTCGTGTGAACTTCACATATACCCCCAACTACTTCTCCCACTAACTACCTCACTTGACCACCATTGACCACCGTCCGTTACCAAAATTTCGTCCGTACTCTTGGTCGTCTCGTAACATGTCGAATTGTAGCGGAACACTGCACGTCGGAAGAGTAATTTGGGGCCGCCAAGATTGGACGCCCAACACAGGCGACCACACCATGATTCTGGCGCCTGGACCTGGCAACCAAACCATGGTTCCACGTCTAGAGCAGTCGCATGGATCATGGTTCCCTCGCCTAGAGCAAACGCACGTAAATGTCAATATATGTTCATGCATGCTACTGTAGCAAAATTTAAATGATTATAATGAATGAATTTACTGTAGCAGAATATAATAATGATTATAATGAAGTAGTACTACTATAGCAAATATAAGATGATTATATTATAATGGAGTCTCATCTTTATTTCCACGCCTAGAACGACGCCACGGACCAGTGGTCGGTCCGTCGCCTGTGATATGCGCCAACCATGGTTTGGTGCCTGTTTGGCGTCCTACCTTGGCGGCTTCAAATTGCTCTTTCGACACTCCTCATGTGTTTCGCTACAATACCGACAAGTCACAGACGGCGATTCAAGTACGACGGGTAATTGAGTGTGTAGAATGCCTGTCAATGATTAGTAAGTTAGGGGGTATTTGTGGTAATTCACATGAAAAGTGGACTTCGATTCTAGTATAAATGGACTTCGTTTAGTACTCCCCAAAAACCTTCCATTAAAAAGTAATCGATAGAGTCAGACTACAACTGCATTACAAGGAAGAGTGATTACCTCCATGATCATTTAATTAGAAATGAAACTATCTGACTAGTGATGCACGGTAGACTACGCTGATAAGCCAAGTGTAACTAAGAACAATAGTAAAAATGCAAAGAAAAGATAGATTTGTTGTTGTTGTTGTTGTTCATTAGCCTACAACCTTCTATTTATAATGATTCATGAGTGAGATCATGGGATGGCAGTTTGGTGGTTACCCCAATGCTAGGTGGTTATATGGTGCTCTTAACTTGAATTCCCTCTCTTCCCTCCAGAACCTTACTTCTTAATGGGCGTTGTCGCTAGGCTGGTCTTACTGGATCAATTCCTTCAATCTCTTTGGCACTTGTGTCTGATCGCCAGACTAGGATTCGATAAAAAAAAATGGTATTCATTCCTCCTTAAAGTCAACGTCAATCAACATAAGTCAACTGGAGTATTTTTTAGTAGTAACTAATTACCCCCTTAATTTGTAAGGCCGATATCTCTTGAGTCCTTGCAAATTGACATAACAAGACATGATACTAAAATGATTATGAAATAAATGGATAATGCACAACTGCATTGAAGGTTTAATAGCACTCAAGAGGGGGCGGGTGGGGGGAGGGGGAATTGAGTGATTAAGTATTCGTTACATTTTTTCTTTTCTTARGGGTAAGGGAGGAACCCGTTGAGCTAGTTTTTGATGCAACAAACTTAAAACGTAAAGCAATAAAGGAAATACCAGAATTTAACGAGGTTTAGCCAACTCTGGCCTCTACTTCCAACCCTATGTGTTCTTATTGATCTACTCCAAAAAATAAGAATACATGCTCCCCAACTGGTTTCCGGAGCCTATTTTTCTACTCTGGAAACCAATTCACCCCACACTCTACTCTAATTAAGTGTGCTCTTAAGCCTACCATAATAAGCACTTGTGTTTGAACTCACACTCACTCACCTAATCTTCAACCCCTGAAGACCTTAACAAATCAACCTCTCTTTTGATCTCACTTCTTAATAAGTGTATAAGATAAAATATGTTTTAGCTCTAAGTACTTGTGTATGACTCTTGTGAAGAACTTCGTGTTTTAAGTGTGTAATGCTCTCAAAAGAKTTCTAAATTTTATGCATGAGAGACGTGCCCAGAATGTGTAATAATCAGTCCGTATATATAGGGGAATTTCATAAAACCTAGTTTCCTAAAATCCATTGAATAATATTCTCAATAATTTAGGAAAATATTTTATTTATCTCATTCTCGATTATACTCAAGATCAAGATAAAATAAAAATACTCATAGGTTTATAGAAACACTAATATACCAATTGATTATTATTACCTTGCTGCATTATTTTCAAAATCATTTTAATTTCAAAAAATATTTTGAGAGAATCTTTTTTCAAACCATGGAGCAACAAACATACTTCGATAGTGAACTTGGTTCTGTAACATGGTTCCCTATTTTTGAGTAGATTGTAAATTATGTTCCAAAGTTTGTTCCAGAATTCATAACACCACTCAYCACACTTAACACTTATAAAAGCTCAACATAAAAGTTCATACAACTTAGCACTTTACATGAAGATCCAATTTAAACTCAATAATAACTACAAAACTCTTTCTTCATGTAACTTCAAGACTTGAGGCTTCCTTGAATCATATCCATTGTGATCAATTCTTCTTTCTTCTAATGTCTTTGAAAAGGCCTCCTTACTCCAAGTCTTGGAGTCAACTCCTTTGCTGCACATGTAACGAAGTTAATATATAGCAAAGTAGTTTATGACTGTTTTCAGCATAACGATCGAGGGAACATTTCCTTTTGGTTTCCCACCAACACATGGAACACTTTAGAATCAACTATTCCTTGCATACAGTCAAGTTAATTTAGTGTACATATAACACAAATAAGTAATAACTTGTTTGGGGAAAAAGTGCTATCATACAGTTGGTTTCAGACCAACCCATTTCACACACTTGCATCAACCTGGTTTCCCTGTGATCAAGGTTTGTCATCATTTCAAAACTAAGGAACTCACAAATTCCCCTTTTTGATCATGAACAACAGTAATTGAAGTTACCCTACAACCAAACAACGTTTAGTAATCAATAAAACTCCTATTAATAACCAAATAATTTGAGCACTACCAGTACGATCTAGCACTACGAAGAAAATTTAAATACTTAACACAAACGGTATAAAAACTTAACTACCCGTGGTTGACACATTAACCTAAACTACCCAGTCGTCTAGGCTTCAAACTGTCCGTACCTAATACTTCCCCCTTTAATTTTCGTATCATATTAAAAGGTACTTCTCAATTACACAAGTATTATGCTATAAAATTGTTCAATCCATCTCATCCATATAGTGGCTCAACCACCATTCATGTCAAGTATCATACAGCAAGAAAGGTTAAGTCGAAAGCCAATTCATACCATAGTAGAATTAATAGTTCATTTAGCAAACCATCAACAAGTTGAACAAAAAGGAACCAAATCTAAGCATAGAAGAATTATTCGTAGATTGGGCTGGAATTAAAACCAGTTCAACAAAATCGAGTAATTCAGAATAAAAGGGAGGGGAACAGGGCATGCAAAACAAACATCACTCTCCTCATCATGCTCTGGGGTCTCGCCAACTTAGGTCATCTTCATCATCGTCGATATTGTCTTAGCTTCTTCAGTCAACTCCTCTCTCGTTCCTCCGGCTTCATCTCCATGTCGCGACCTCTTTCCATCTGATGCTGTTCATCGCGTTCAGTCTTCTCCTTGGTTCCCTATCCTATGGAATCATCCAGTCATAGGAACCACCACTATTTGAAAGCTCAACAACCAGAGCAGATACTTAAGTTGCGAGGGGGGATATAAACCAATCCCCGATAGCCATCTGAGACTTAATTATGGAATAGTCGCTGTGCAACAACAACTGTACTTGTGCTCTGTTATCGACTAGCTCCTTTTCCATCTCGTTTAAACGCTGGAGTTTTTTTGACAACCTAACCCCTTTAAGATGAACAAACCCTCCACTTTCTTTTTCCCGCATTTGATTTTGTTTTTAGTTTGCTAAGGGCACGTCTCCTAGTCCCTATGGGCCTCATATAAAAGCTTGAATCCTTGAACCCCAACTTGTTCTTTCTATCTACTGCGGTTGTCCATTTAAATCTCACCACATCAGAAGCCTCATGTCGAGGGACCGTTATGATTGTGAGCTCCTCTATACTTTGGTGAACACTGTGATAGCATGTTTTCCCTCGCATAGAGGAACCACTCTTACTCTTTCAAGGTGGAATCATACTGCTACTCGTTCGAGAACGATCGATATTGGCATATAAGGTTCGCCATAAAGACGAACAAGTAAGACGGAAGGAAGATACACAGCAAACAAAACTCCATTTGAGCTACAGCTTTAATGGAGTTTTCTCTCTCTCCTAAACTACTTGAGAAGAAGATGAAGAAAGAAGAGAAAATTTATGTGAAATTAAAAATGTAACTAAACTAAACTTCTCTCCTTTACAACCATATAAACCTTACAAATCTTAACTTGTTTTTCTCTCTCCTCACAACCCTATTCATATCACACTATTACAATGCTTTACTTAATTACAACACATCGTCCATTACTTAATATGTCACATGTGCACAATCATAGCCCCAAAAGGTCAAACCGGATTCCAAGTCAAAAGCTCAGATCAAACCACAAGCTGTCAATAGTCAAAGCTCGGGAGTGACTCCATTTTCATAACAAGCCTAACTTTAGATGTGTAGATGATTGAGTGTAAGCTCGTGCCATATTACCCATGGGAAATCGATCTCTAGCTTTCGCGACGCATTTGCATCGCAGCATGTAAATTCCACGCTGTATATTAGAGGGCAACGTTGTCCAGCAAACAACAGTGCACAAGTGGCGCGTGCAGCTCGTGGCGTGTGGTCGCCCCATTGTGCACGGCCACGCAGATGCGCGCCGCCGGCCAGGTGTGCGCGAGCCACATCTCGAGCATGCGCGCATTGGAAACTGCAGACGCGGGTCCCGATGCTGGCGGCGGCACCATTGCGCGCTCAGCAGCGCTTGATCAAAGCGCCTAGAACGATGATACCGTGGGCCCCCCCTCACAACGGGCTCATGGCATACCCTGGTATGGCGCTAGAGAGAGGAAACAAGTGGAGCGTCTGGATCTCTGCTGTGGGCCAAAGGACTCCTTTGGCCTAATACCTTGCTCTCTGGATACTTCGGTGTTTCCGTAACTTCGCGTTCGGTGATCGGATTGCAGCTTATAATATACCGTTGGAAAGACCTTGGAGTCTAATTTCTAATGCAAAAGGTCTCACCTGCTAATTCAAAGTTTGCAGAAAGATATAACTCAAAGAAGGTGTTAGGGTACATGAAACATTACTTTAAAGCTCAACCATTGCAAATATAACCAAGCCAACTTTCAACAAAGCACATCACAAACACTCACAACACTTTCAAATAGGAGCATAGGAATAGGAATGAGGAGAAATCAAGTTAAAAACCWACAAAAACWACTAAAAACCACTAAAATTCCACAAAACTATACAAAGTYGAAATTTAGCTAAAAAGCTAGTAAAATGATACCGAAAACACACAAAATGGCCAAAATAAAGGAGAAATAAGTGCCTAAATGTGACAATTTTTTGCACCTATCAGTAATTTTAATTTAAATATTTGAGTTTTCTATTATTGCATACTAATCATCATCCTATATACATGTTGATTTTGTTTATGCATGAAATCGCTTTTTTTACTGCTTAAACAAGACTTGAAATTTTTGAATCACGTTAAATTTAGATTAATCATGYACAAATTGAATTTTAGCACCTTATTAATTTGAAGTGATCACAACAATTAGGCTAGGTAGTGGTTTTTGCATAATAGAAACTCACCCTTTAATAGATTTCTAAGGCTAGAGCGCTTCCTAAGGATAAAATTGCTAGGTTGTTGTATATTCAGTGAATTTGATCGAATGGAATTACAATGAGACCGAGTAGAGGCCACTATTTCTAGGCYGATTGGGTCAATGATTCTTTCCGTACCATGTCCCCGAACCCACGACTTGGTTAATGGATCAAACAGTGCGGCCATTAAATTGGCACCAATGTTTTAYGCGTTCGTAACCTGTATAGGTACGGTGACGATCCCTCACTCGGCAACACTACCCCAATGCACTCACGTGTGGGATRCGTGACTCAAGCCCACGAACGAAATCGACGCAGGACAAGGCCCAATAAGGGCACATGCCTACAATTGGATTTGCTTGCAGTATGTCAGATTCTTTAGATGATATACATAGAGTTGGTTCAAATCTTCCTCGCTCTAGTCGTAGGAACTAATGAACTTGTCTAGCTTGGTCTCCTACGCAGCTATGGTGCTATCGGGAGCATCATATTTRTCATCATCTTTTTTCGGGGACTYTAAGCCCCCTAACATCTATTTTTATTTGTTTCGTGTTTGTATCGTCTGTTGAAAGTTMTTGTTTCTTTGCAGAGTAACTACGTATTGAYAGGGTATGACCACCATTTGGGTGTTTTCAATTATTTTGATGAGGATGTTCTATCGGAGCAGAACTTCATGAGACTCATTTAAGAGYTCGAATTTGGCTACTTTTGAAACTCTCTCAAGGCTTTGACCTYGCAAATGGATSCCCAGCCTTTCGTTCTTTCTTTGTTGGAGTGGTTCTGGGATACCACCAACACTTTCCATTTTCCCTGGGGTGAGATGACTATTACCCCACACGACTTCCAGATGTTGACCGGACTAGCTTTCATTGATAAGTCAATCATTGTTGATATTGATTTGAAAGTTGGAACTGATCTGCTGAAGGCCTTGATGAGACCTATTATTACTAAGACCTTGACTCTAGAGTTTTCATCTACTCGTCCCCTTTCTCTGATGGAGGGACTTGATCCGCCTAACACGAATGATGAGCAGAGGGCTCAGATCATCTGCCTACTGATGGTAGATAGCTTCTTGACACCTGATTCTTTATCTAACACATGTGTCCACTTCCAGTATTTGGCTTCTCTAGCTGACTTGAGTACGGGTACGTGTTTTGACTAGGTGGGCTTGAGTTATGCCCAATTGCTCCTGAGTATGAGAAAGGCTTGTAGTCAGCGGAACAGCTCGGTTAAAGTGTCTATTTTTGGCCCATGGCGAGTGATTGAGGTATTTCTCGTTYTACTTTTTTAAATTTTATTTTTTATTTTATTTGATTGTGTTGCTGACTTGTGATGTTTCTGCAGTTATGGGCCTATTTGTATCTGCGTCCTCTAGCCTCTATCCCTTCATCAACACTACTCTGCTGTTTCTATGCTGTATAGGGGATTTGGGATGGCTCGGGCTCCTTTTTTAGGTCTCAAGACTCTTGCGTAGGGGTGAACAATGGCGTAAAGAGGAAAATTAGGAAGATGGAAAAGCGACTGATAGGGTAAGAGGATACTTTTATTTGATGTTCGTACCTTTCATGCTCTCTTGATATATTATGGCCGAGGAACTTCTAAGTGATCGGTGGGTTTCCTAATGATTTATGAGTTCATTCGGTACACCGTTCTCTTCGGTTGGGTATTCTGAGGTCCACGGAGCTTCATTGTGTTCAGGCGAAAGGAGTCTGGAGAAAACCAAGCCCACACCGTTATCGGTTTCGGATCCGGTTCATCCAATTGTATTCGTGACGTCCTGTTCGAGGGAAGCACATCGTGATGGGGGCATGTATGTAGTGATCATTATCGTTTTGTCGACCTACAGGAGATCACTTCGGCAATGGTTGTGTGATTAGAGTCGCGAGAATGAAAGTACAGTGCTAGGCAGGATGGCGTGGGATCCATATAGAGGCTATCGTTATGCGTGTTCGCTTATTTAATTGCAGTTGGAGGATGTGTATCTATATACTTCGGCAGGAGTCTACCCCCTCGTCTTGACTCCGCCAATTCGGCTGGTTATCTTGGTACCTAGGGTTCGATTAATTCTCTTGCTTAATTTTTTCGTATGGTCATATTCAAACTTGCAATTAGCTAAATTCAGAATTATTTTTGCGTATTCAGTGCAACTTTGATGAATGTGAGGGTTCCATTTTAAGCGATCTCACTATCAACTAAAGGGTCCCGTTGTTCAGATACTTGGAGCTATTGAGATGACTTCCAGACGTTCTATGTGGCATAGCAACTCGCTCTAATTGCCTCCTTGAATTTACAGCAGGGTCAGGAGCCGATCTTTGCTTTGTCTTTTGCGGCTAATGTATACCTTTGAGGTTCTTGTTCGTTCTTGTGTGGGTTGGTGTTGAGTTGACTTGCAATATTTGTGAATGTATATAGTTTAAACCGTGATAGACGATGGATTCAAGATTGCGACATACTTTAGGGCTCATTGATTCTCTGAAGGTGGAACGAAATGTACCCTTAACGAAGATCCGTCAAGTAAGGGCCGTCTTTAGTTTTTCTCTTAAATAGGCGTTAATAGGTTGATTCTTATTCTACTTGCGCTCTGTGTTTTGGATCGGTTTGTTATTAACGTCATATAGACAGATCGTCATATCCCATTTGTGCCTGTCGAGCACCTCCTGTCCGTTTATTCTGTTCTCCAGCTGTCATGTTTTGGCTCAGTTCTCTGCATATGGCCTCAAAGTGAATCATGCCTCTGAGCCTCATGTCTGCGTCAGCGGTTTCTGAGCCTGTGAGCCGAGCCTTTATAGTCAACGTGAGGCTCAGCCATTAGCACGGTGCCTCCCGTCTTCGTTTATCAATTTTGTTTGCCATATCTCTGTGGTTTTATCTGTGTTCAGTCATTTATCCTAATCGTGGGACTTTTACGATTTGAGTGGACGCGCTGTCGGGCTTGTACGGATCTATGTCAGGTGGGAGGTGTCCGTCACGGTGTCCTTAGGGTATATTACCCCGACTTGGGTATGGCGACGTGTCTGTTCGACTCTCAGGTAGTGCGGGTGTATCAGTCCGGTGAGGCTTCCACAAGTTTTTGGTGCGAGGACTGTTGTACTGACGTGTCCGCGTGCGTGATGGTGCAGGTCGGAGCCAGTGTGTTGGATGTGCGTACGTCATTGGATGAGATTGTCTCTTACGGACTTTCTTTTTAGCCAATATTCTTATAACAATGTTTATGGCTATGTGGTGGTTGTACTGCATGTGTGGAGTGTTATAATATTATAGTATGGTGCTATGGCATGCGATGAAGATTTTGTGACTACTTGCGATGAACTCTTTGTGACATATTATGACTTTTTGGCAGGCTGTGGATCAATGACTTTTGTACTGGTCTGCGAACATGGAATGGATGTGGTGAAGTTTTGGAGGGGTCCTTCTGGGTTATTACTCATCTACTCCTGATAGAGAGAAGAGACGATAAATAGTAGGATTTTTGTTTGTATTATGTGCAAACGAAGCTGGTTTAGCTTATGCGGGGCCAGGTCCTATGTGTATCACTTTGAGAAAGCTGCATATAGGCCCGATGTTAATTGGTCATAATTTTATAGTGTTTTTATGTTGAGTCGTGTAGGTTTATAGGGCGGTATACATTATGAATTGTATCTGTCAGCTTCCTTGAAGTTATATAGATTATAGGGAAAATGTGTAGTTGTGGTTATTGGATATTGTCTAGTCAGCTGCCACGTTTAGTTGTGGACCACAGTGCTGGCAATTTGATGATGCAACTGCGACCTAATGGTATAGTCAGCTGAGGTTTCGTGTGTAATTTTATTTGTATAGACTCAAATAATTAACGGAGTTATATCAGGCCATAGTCTATTATGAGTCGTGACGTATCACGTCAAATATCCAGTATACGGCCACTTTTGCCCTATGTTTGATTGCGAATTTCTTACCAGAAATGGTTGCCACGTAGATCATAACGGTACATCAAGATACTGATGGTTCGGTGTGGGTGTATATGATGTTGTTGTGATTAAATGTGAGGTGCGGTTGTATATGGTTAGTACATGTTGTATTTGTAAGTCTTTCTTTGTACACATCGTATGTTTTGTTTATCACTTGAACGACTGGGTAAAGATATCTAGCTTTCGAGCTCTTTTCGTGGCGTGTGGTATTGACCTTTGTATCCTGGCAATCTTGTATAATAGAACCGTTGTGATAAGGTATGGTATTATTAGTAACTTTATAAGGAACACATATTTCAATAAGAATTCTTTCTAAGTCTCGTCGTTATTGATCGCCTCATTGCTCGTAAGGTAGGGTGTCGGTCCTTGGAGTGCGTTGGAGTTCGTGAATCTTTCGCTGAACTCGGCTCACGTATGCCGGGTGAGCGTTCATTAGCCA
>SNQN01005079.1:0-12432 GCA_008642245.1 Bassia scoparia | reverse complement strand
TACAGGCGTATATATAATTGTATCTCAGGCCCTTGAAATAGAGGAAAAATTAGAGTTATATATCTAGTCAGCCTGCCACGTATGTTGACACACAGGCAATAGATCAACTGACCCTATATACAGTGAAGGCTTCTGTATATATGCTCAAATAATTCGTATATACYGCRAATTAGATCGTATATACGCTCAAATAATCAGTATATACGGCCAATTTTGCCTAMGTTGATTGCAATTTCACCAGAATGGTTGCCACGTAGATCATAACGGTACATACGATACTGATGTTTGTATATATTGTTGTTRAAAGCGTATATACGGTTGTATTTGTACATCTATCTTTTACACATCTATTTTTTATACGACTTATATCTAGCTTTACGAGCTCTTTCGACGTATACCTATCCTTGCAACCTTGTAAATAGACCCTTTGGCTTATGATTATTTAAAACTTTAAGTAAACACTATTTCAAAAAACTTCTTCAAAGCTCGTTATTGTCTCCATCATTGCTCGTAAGGTAGGGTTCGYTCTTGATGCTTGGATTCGTGATCTTTCCAACTCGGCTACAGGTGAGATTCACGACCACCACWACAGTATTCTCTTYAATTTAAGGTTGGTGTAACTTGATATGGCTTTCTTACATGCCGCAATAAGGTATTGGAATCCCCAAATGCACTCTTTTCGCTTTGATAATAARGAAATTACTCTTTGCCTGAAGAAATTAGTGTGATTATTGGTTAGCCTAATGATCTTCCTTCATGTTCCCTAACTTGTATAAATTTTTCTATTAATTCTTTGAGAAATTTGGGAATCGAAAGTGATAGAATTTCTAAAAWTGTGCATGGCCATGAAGTTGACTTATTGAAACTTGTTGACCACTTTCGAACCATGGGTAGGATTAGTGCGGCTCATAGGAGACGAGCCCTCATCTTTTTGCTTTTCCCTCATAAGTCAGAAAATTCTGGTTTTTCARCCGCGATTGCTATTGTWAAACAATGTGYAGTCGGGCTTTCGCCCTCGTTGCTTTGTTGCGAATAACTTTTACTTACTTTAGATGATCTCAAGAAGGATRCAAGCGGTSTAATGACTTGTTGCCCTTACATATTGCAAGTAAATTCACATTCTTTAATTTGTTAACTAAAGTAGTAATTTTCTGTTTATCGCATATTTGTAATACACTTTTGTTTGTTTTTTAGATATGGTTTGATGGAACATTTGACTTTGATTYCACCTCCCGAAATCATGGCTTCGTACAATATGAAGAGTTACTACACTCGCAAGAGATTATACACGCCTCGCTCTGATGATGGATGGGCTTAATACTTTGCGAATAAAGACTTTTTCGATTCGTTAGGTCGTTCCATGGTGGAGATTCCAATATAGGATATGATTGATATGTCGGCGTATGGGAGTCTTAGGGATTAGCGGATTGTGGACAGATTTTTATTTCTCCCACAAGTCCGAAAGTATATGGTTAGGAGCATATTCAGGTGTATACTCATTGTTTGTAAGTCGATCTTCGTTTTGGGTCGATCTTGAAGAATAGGGTGGACTTATTGGATTATTAACGTTAACTTGAGTTCGAATTAAGTGATGCGTGACGGCTTAATGATCCTTTGGTCTCTACAAGAATGTGATCATCGACAACTACGTAGATGGCTTGTGACTGATTCTGGAGCTGCGAAGTAGGTTATTGACTTATAGTGGATACTTATAGGAAGTAGACATCTTACTTACTGATTTTCCATAAACTTTCTAGAAAATGGCAATGCTAATTCACCGGACTGCGAACGCACCTGTTTGGTGTTGATTGGGCCCACTTAATGCCGGACAGCTCATAAGAGTGCTTGTGCGGACCGTTCGGAGAAGACTTCATATATAGGCGCGTGAGGTGTCACCGGGTCGGAGTTGGTCCGGTCCTCTTGCTTGGGGATACATTAGTTGATGACATCGAATTTTGCTAGATTGAATTCTTGCCTTTTTGTTACCTAGTGTGCTATTTGCTGGAGTTGGTGTGTTTATACTCGAGATACGGAGTTGGGCAAGTCAGTCCGCACTTCTTTCGGGATGTAGACTCCGGTTTAAGTTTTGCCTATATTTCATAAATCAAGGCGAGGATCATGTTTGTAGTGACCAAACGGCTTGGATTAAGGGGACAAGGGGGTCAGGCATATTAGTGCTCCAACTCGCCGCCCCCCCCTCGTTCTAGCTAGTAGGCTTTGGTACTCGAGTTGGAATTGCTTTAGTCATTGTCACAACAACAACAATATTTCGTTTTAAATCTAAGCGATGCAATTACAGGCGGGGTTACTTAAAGAAGTGTTTTGAACATATGTTTAACTATTTGTGTTGAGCGACTATTGTTTTGTTTAGATCTGTATTAAAGGTATTTTTATTTAATTAAATAAAGTAAAAGACGTGTCCCATAATTATATGAGTTTTCCAAGGATTTAAAGGGGTCATTGGGCATAGGAGGGCCAATTGGGTAATTTTTGGTTTTCGTTTTCATTGTTTAAGACATATAGTATGTTTTGTAAGCTGCACCGATTCAAGGAATTTAAAGTTTGCCTAGATTGGATTTTTTCACATCCGATAGTTTAATCGAATATTATATGCCTGATTTTCAATGAAAGTCAATTTCTACAGCATGCAGGGGGTGACGAATTGGAACTGAGTCTACTAAACCTTTGCCAAAAACCACGCGCGAGACCTCTGTACAGCCTCAGGAAGAGGTATCTAAACGATATGTAATCTCCTCCTTTCCAGATTTTTTATTTACTATGTTCATTTCCTTAGATAAGGGTTCTTTACTGGCCTTTAGGAATTATATCATTGCGCCCTTTTCGCTTTAGAGACAAATACTTCTTATTTCATCATTTGTGTTGTTTTTAAATAGCTTCTTGTCGTGTTCAGATTTAGGCATTTGGTTTCTATGGTGTTTGGAACTGTGAATTATTTTAGTAGACAAGATAATAATTGAAAACACACAAAGGATTTAGAAGGTGTTTGATAAGACGGCATGGACTTAACGTCTTTAACTTTTTTTTTAATTTTTTGAGACATGGTCACAATGAATGCATGGCAGATTGCCAAAATTGATAGAAAAAAAAAGATGTAAGCTGACGTAAGTGTCATTTTTTTATCAAGGATATGATTCCGGATTGATGTTGCACGATGTTGAACTAATTTGATCAAGTATGTTCTTTGATATACATCTGGCACAATAAGTTTCCTAAGTTTACCGAGCTTTATGAGCATGATCAAAGTCGAATAAAGGTTAGATGGCTTTTTTTGGAGCTGTCTTTAATCGAAGTCACGCTGCGAAACATCTCTTGCACCACAGTAACTTATCTGCCATTCTTAGCTTATAGATGAAATATAGTTTTATGTCTGGAAAGCAATATATTTGATAAGTAAGCTTTAATTTTCATAACCAGCGTTCTTCCGATACATTGGCCTCTATGTTTTTGTGTGTTTATGGGATTTATGTTATATCGTGCTATTTGTCCTAGTTTTCTGTTAGACTGCGTTGCACTATAGTTGCTCGCATGAGTTTTTGTGCTTTAATCAAACACTGAGGTTTTTTCTTTATCTATCCTTTTTCCTGTACTGAGCTTAATTACGGACGATAATAAATCAGGATTCAGAAAGAATATTGCAAATATTCCATATCCATGCAGCTATTAATGGTAACAAATACAAATCATGCAAATCATGGATAACTTTTCATCCATTTTACCTCTTGAGGCCATCTCTAATTCAAGACCACCTACGGTTACAAAGTCAGTAGGGATTTCCTATTTATGTAACTAAATACAGTAGTCGAAAATAAATACAACAAAAATAAGTAAGTGCAAAAAATGCAGGTTCCATATGTGTCGTCACGGTGCACTCTATGGTTATGTGTGCGAAAACGTTTTTTTTTATCCTTCCAAAAATTTACGATCCTTTAGTCTTTAGCATCACCCTTGTCCATGCCGAAATACGTAACATACTCCTTTTTTTGACTTCAACTTTACATTTTCGTCGGTAATTTCAGGTAAAATGATCAATCGTGAATAATATCAAATTGCAACCAATAAGATACCCCTATCAATTATCCACATTTCAGGCCAAGTCCTTAATTCGGGTGTCAGATTTAATAGTTTACAATAGTTTAGATGCGCGGGTAGACAACTGCACATCCGAAGCGTCTACTTCAGTCCGTAGACCCTACACATAAAGACAAAGGTTTCTTAATTTATAAAAAATAGAAAAGAATAAAGGATATGACCAATTCCCAATAAACTACACCAATTTATCGTTTAGGACTAACCAAAAAGGAGAACAAGATCGAAACATTGATCTCGAATAAAACGCCTTGATTTAGACATCAAAACCAAAAATTCGGAGAATATCCCATAATCCCCATAAACGAGTACAATATCTAAAAGTTGATTTACAGAAGACCAGTATGCTTAAAAAAACTTAGATTACTTTCGAGTCTAGCATTGTACAATTGAAAATCCTGCATAAATTATTGAGAAAACAATTAAAAATTAATATTGCGATGGCTTTATTACTTGCTTCGATTGTGCTTGAAAAATATTTTAAGCTAGTTGAAATGATTCTATTTTAATATTACATTATATGACAAACTACCATCGGTTTGAGTTAGATGTATTCTCCACTAAGTCAATAAAACGTATCTAAGAAACAAATTTTAATAACAAAATTTTCCAACTGATAGGTAAGGGTTATGCCTGTATACCAAATGACGTCCTTACAACTGCTGATTTGCCTGGCTGATTTCTATTTCGTCAAATGCAAATCAGACCTACATTCTGTCAACGCCATCTAAAGTAATTATTATTTCATAGTTATTCCCAGTTCAGTTAATGATTGATTGAACTCTAATACAGTTTGCTACTTAAGGTCTTATATGTTTGTATTGTGATGACTGATAATTGTACTTCAAATGAATTACCGTGATCTAATTAATTACTATAATTTTCATTTGTTGAATTAATTTTTTGTCTTCATGGTTTATTTTTGGAACTAATCAATTATTAGATTTAAAAAGTGAACGTCAAGTTATCAAATGAATAACTATAAAAAAAACCTACTTTAATCATCACAAATAGATGTTTATAAAATATGGGAGAAAAAACAAAATTTTCCTTACCTGCCTGTTGAAGAAATGATCTTCTTACAAGGCCCTACCCCTTTTCTTTTTTACATTATACATACCTTTCAGTACAAACATTTATTAGGGGACAAAAATCATGAGTTGATTGTTAAAAAATTTAGGTGTTGTATTTGCGTCAAAGGACATTGATATGATCACTATCCCCACTTTTTTTTTTTCTTAATGGACTGAGGGATGGCTATAGAACAACCCTTTGCAAACGAATGTCGTAGACGAAAACGGCTTGCCGCATTGTCTTCTCTTTCTTTTGGATGAAGAGGAGCGGAGTATAAGTCGCACCTCGTTAATTCCTCTTCTTTTTTTGTGTGGGAACCAATTCTATAGTTTCTTTTCTGTTCGTTTGGTCAGTATATTGGCTATGGTTGGAGTTTCCTTACTATTATCGGCTAATTGGAACTAAAAACCTGCGGATCACCTTTCTCTTTGTAACACCGCAGACGATAGTGGTCGGGTACTTAGCAACTTTTCCGTTTGCCTCTTTGTTTAATTGTTATTTATTGACATGTGGCCTAGTCAGATGTTTCAAGCTTTTGAGTAACTGTTGAACTATGATTTGGGGTGTAGTGGCACCATATGAAGGCGTTGAATCAAAGTGCTGGTAGTGTGCTATGTTCATCCGTTGGGATATTTCATATTTTTTCCTCAAGCTGCTTCTCTTGATTGATACTGATGGCGGGCGGTAAATGTACGTTATCTTTTCATATCTTCACATAAATACAGGTTCCACTTGCAAGATTAGCGCTGTGTGAGACATTCTGTGTTGACTAGCATATTCTCGACGGGATGGCAACCATCTCATCAGATCTAGCCTTTGACTCCATCATGTCGGAACAAATCATGGATACTCCTAAGTATGTTATCTCTATGGCACGAAAAAAATCTTTCCGCCATCTCCGAGATGAAGGTTTTCGTTTTATGTTCTTGATGTTGAGGTTCGACAAACGTATCAATTGACGAATATCATCAGTCTCAATTTTGTCCTAAGAAAAGGAACCTGTAGCCTTTCACTGTCCAAACTTCACAACGATGTGTGGAACGGAAAGGCCGTTAATATGTGGTTTTTTGTGTGCGGTGCTTAAAGATTTCATCCTGCTTTTTCTTACCCATTTCTTTGGTTTCCCGCCTCCCGATCGTCTGTATCTCCATGTTTGGCACGAAGGCTTACTGCACTACTTAGCCCGACAAAGACTCAGATTTTTCATGCATATTGTCTATTCTTCTCAACATTTACGTACGATACATCTAAGACACTCCTATGCCGGTCACACTGTTGAACAGCCGTAACATCGTTGATCATTTATCTTCCTAACCATATCGCTGGATTCAAGTTAAGCCGCCGGCCCAATAAAACCGGTACTTTGTACGATATTAACCGTGTAGAATGCCGACTGCTTCGACCCTCAGAACCGTTTGTGCGTGTTGTGTAGACTATGTACTCGAAACGGAGACCTTTAATGCTGTTCGAAAAGAAATGTATCGTTGAGCTCCTCTAAATCGATTATTGTTTTTTGACCATAGCAATGGATGTGATCTCTCACTAGAATTTGGTGATGCGTTGCAATTATTCTTTGAATTCGGAGTTTGGAGAGAGAGTGGGAGAATATCGACTTAAAAGGGGCATTGTATATTATGGAAGTCTGATGTATCTGTGCTCCTTGCTCACAGCGTGGTACATCCTTTGAAGATGAGGTGGAGCACGGGGCCATTCTGTATCTTATATTCAGGCAAGAGCTAAAAACGGAAGGAAAGTGTTGGCGCAATAGTGCGCCAAGCTTTTTTCTTTGGGTCGATGATCGACTCAGTTAGCGCTAAGGTTCCCCACGTAACACGTCTTCCTAAATATATACTTGGGTCTACTGCGATTTTTTACTGCCTTTAGACTTGACGCCTGTTTTGAAATTTTAGCTCTGGAAAATTCTTTCTGCCGTATTCGTGTAAATTACGGTGCAACAGGGTAGCGCCTAGGGGTCGACCTCTGAACCTGCCTAGACTATTCCTTGGGAGCAATGCCTAATCATGCCCACGCTCTCGGTAGACTGCTCTACAAGGAAAAAATCTTCGATGACGATTTCCAGTTTTGCTTTGGGGCGCGTATGTTTGCTTCGCAAACTTCATGAACATTAATTTTTTAGACCCACCATTAGTTAAAAAATTATGTATGTAAAATATTCATAACATTTCTTGTAATAATTCGATAATGCATTGTGTTAAACAGTTTCGTCGAGGCTTTCTGGAATTTTTTCATAACTATTAATTTCAATCAAAAACATTATTGACTAATTTGTAATTAAGCCTTACGGCTGTTGATTTGGTGATTCAACTTAATCACAACAAATTCGCCAATAAAACATTCTGCCTTTATTGAGCAAAAATCATAAAAAATTCTTAGAAAAATGTTTAAAATAAGTTAAATTTAATGTTAGAAATTAAACCATTCTTTCTCTAGCGGTGCATGTGGTGGACTCAATTCTCTCTAGTGTTCGTAGGAGAGAAATGTTTGATTTAACAACAAAATGGGCATAGCATATCAGAATAACTCTCCTTTAAGGTTGTATTAATAATGTGTGCCCTTCCTAGCACCCTTATCTCTCACACTAATAACTCTCATTATGTGGTGTCTTGGCAAAATAGAGGGGAACTAACCAAAAACGGGAGGTGTTGGCTCTTTAACGTCAAAGTAGTCAACCGTGTTCTATCTGTCTTTTCAGAGGACAGAATGTAGGTATCGGATTATTTAGAGCCTCACATTGGTTGAGTTGGCTGTAGAGAAGAATATCTCGTAAAACGAAAGCCACAGTACTGGTACCTGGCAAAAAACAAATGCAATATTATTCAGTATAGTTCTTAAAACCTGCACCTGCGGTTTATTGTGTGCTGCTTGCCTTGCGCTCAATGCCGTCATCTATATTATAATCCTTGATATTTTCTTCGTTGTTCTTTTCCTATTGACTGTATATTGCTTAACTTTCATCATAACTCTTCCATAATTAGTGTTAAATTAACAACATCTACGAAAAACTTATTAAGTATATTATGAAGATTTAATGGTACATTAGAGTCAAATAGTAAACCATATCTATACTGAAAATAGTTTGATTTATGACATTCCAAATGTCGAGTTCAGCTAAATAATAGTGACTATTAATGACACACAAAACTCAAACCAATTTACTTTAGCGGGTCTTCGTTCATTTAATTTTGTCTTTTAACATTGTCTGCTTTTCTCCTATATCCTTGTTTAAGTCTGCCAGCGCGCCAGATTATGATAGGGATAATTCGTCTGCTACCTGCCTTTTGACTTTAGGCTGCATTGGCTATCTTTCAGCTTCTGCTACCTGTTACCAGCGTATGAGATTAGATTGCTGGCAGTAATGAATGCACCCTCATTTACCCTACTCGTCGGCCATTGTGAGGTAGTAGGTGCAGCATTATGTTCATCGGCTATTTCAGTGCTACATTTTACGTCGCTTTTTTTTCATGTGGCGTTCACTAGCTTCGTCTAGGCGTACGCGTCTCACGAGTACAGCGCAGCACAAGCTTCTTTATGTGATGGACGTATCCACAGACACTTACTAGCCTTGTTCCTTATTGTTCGTTGTGTGAGAGCATAAACTGATCTGTTAAAATAAGATTCTTTTTACATTTTTTAGGCCGAAGCCTTTTCAGTACCGCTTGTGATTACGGACATTGGCACTAACAAACCTATCTTCGATAGCTTTAAATCTCACATAGATTTCTTTTGCGAGACACCTGTTAGTAGAGAAATCACACTCTTTGGTTTTAATTCCGTCCTCTATGCTAAATTTGTGTGAGTTAGAGTCACACTCACTCGAGCCTCTGATATTGTGTTTTATTCTTGGTCTTAATATACTGTATGATTAATGAGACTTTAGTGATGCATCATAAACGGATCCATTTACGTTCTATATCAATTATCTATTCTCGTAAGACAGACATTATAAGGTTGTGTGAGATTGAGCAATACCATCTTTTAGAGCTACCACACATATCTAAATAGTGATATAGAGGACGATTAACCACGAACTCTTCATTTGTGAAGACTTTGATAAGGGTGCATGATTCACAAATAACCAGTCGTTCGCTCTGTTTCGCAGCCATACCATTAGATGATGAACAGTTGACAGGATACATGCCTGTAAAAACGGGATAATACTCTTCGTTGTAAGAGTCATCACTATCTCACTTTTTAATTGTAGAGACCGGCGCACACAAAACTACCTTTATTGTCGACATCGGTTAGCGAACAATTACTTCTTTATTTGGTGCCAAATACGAATGATCTACAAAACCTCAACTTCTATCTCCGTTATTATGAATGAACAGCATACAACTCTTTAGTTTATGTAGTTACAGATGTACAAACCAATGCCACAGCTAGTTTAGTTGTGAGTAGAGCACAAGTAAGTATACTCAGCACTGAAATAAGATTAATTTTACCCTTCATCCTTGCACGTTGTAGTTGTTACACTCTCGCTTGAGCATTTTGTCCGCTTTTTCATCTTGCTACGTGTTACTGAAAGTTACCGGACGGGATATCTTCCATTCATTATAAACGATCTCCTTTCGACATGCATTGTGTGTGGTCACGTGTGGCATACCTCAACCTGTGTGACGGCCACGCATCTTTTAAGGTGCGGTGATACGTGACATCCTACAGCGGGATTATCGACACTTCTCGGTCTATCTTGTAAGTAGTACCGTGTCTCTGTTCTAAACTCGAGATCTACGTCGTCACTTAGATCACTAATTATAGTTTTTCGTCTCACTGCTTCTAGTAATAATCTGATAAGATGACTGGATAGACCTCACGTGTCGCATATTTTCTATTATCTGAAAGGTACATGAGTTGTCGTAGCCTCTCATGAGGGCCGGTGTCGTGAGCACCAAAACAAACACTATAAAATTCATTATCGGTTGGAAATTATCATTCGGATACTTATGTCGACACAGCGGTTGTATTCCGAACTTAGATAAATAGCGGTCAGATCCATTATGATAAGTTTACGTGAACCTTAATAGATTTTCGGCTCTATTATGGGTTGCCTTCTGTGGAGTTCCAAGAAGATGGTTTAAGAAGGACTTCATAAAGATATAGTAGTATACCTCCTTCTATAAGAACAGGACGTGCATTAAGGAGAAACTGATTTGAATAAAAGAGTTTATTAGCATAACAGAATTAGTGATAGTATTTGTACGTCTTGATTACTAAGAACGACTGATCTTTTCCTGAGTGCGAGGTTAGTGGTGAGAGAGGGAAGGATGATGAGAGGATAGGAAATGTAGATAGGGATACACGTATTGGCTTTTACACTGAGATCTTCGAGCTAGAGGCTTACTCAGTGTGTGTATTAGAATAGAAAATATTGAGTGTGATTACTGCTACGGACTGAAAAGAACACAATTCCGGATCACAAGTTCGATTGAGGTTTCTTATGTTAAAGGGCTCTGAGGACAACATTGGGATTTACTACAGGGTATATTATATCAAAACACGACTATTCTCTATCTCTCTCATCTATAGATTAATGTTGTGGCCGGCCTAACTTGTATGTATTTTGACTTGGTATTATAGCATATGACATAATAGCTACATCTTATGGATAGTGGTACACCTACTGCCAAAGCATTATACCGTCCTCAGAGGTAGCATAAATAATATAATAATTGCATCCTATGTAATTACGCGTCAATACTAACTTGGTGAGATGACGTTACTTTAACAACTCCAAATCTATACTACAGTAATTACTCTCATAAACCTGATAAAAATGTTAAAAGATATTCTAATTTACTGACCATATCTGTAACAAGTTTTTTGGAACACATCAGGCTATATTGATGCTCTCTTTTGACAAACTTATTACTAGAACATTTTTATGTGGAATTAATACCCTTCATCCAGAGTTTCGGATTAATAGCTCTTATCAACTGGGAAGCCTGCACGAACATGTTACCAGCAACTCACCAGATCAAAACGCACCTTACTACACACGGCATTCTCCTTACTATGTAGATCTCATGTTGAGTGATCTATATACGCGCAAAGCCTCAGTTGAGGAATTTAGTTCTGAACTGAAATTATAGCTTTGAAAGAGCTCTGAATACGACTTATTTTGTGAAGTTAAAGGGAGCATTATCTCAAATCCGTCCTCATCGATCTTCTGGGTAATAATTCGGTGCTTATCGATAAGGGTAACTATCACTATTTTTGTTTCATTGTCAGGCTGTTTGTGTCTCCATCTTGATAGATTAACGTCTTTTTAATATCTCATGACTTGCTCTCAAGTAATCGGGTATGACAATAAGTTAATCATAGACATCAAATATTAAAAGATAATAAGATCATTACATATAGTAGGGTTGTACTCGGCTATAGGCCATATGAGTTGACAAGTTGCGTGCGATTCTTTTCCTCTAATACTCCTGGGGGGGATAAGGGACAGTCGTCATCCGAAGACCGTGGTCTTTTCCTAGAGTTGTTATCTTCTGTGTAACCCGTGTTGTACTCTTCTTTTGAGAACTAATTCGTTATGCAGAAACTCTTCGGATAAACATTCTGTCCACTAGAGGTGATAGACTCACATGACCCGGTTTGCTTGTCTGACACTCCGTTGGAACTGGACCTATAAGATTACACCACTTCGTAGAGAAGTCACCTTTATTATGCCAGTCCAAAAACACACCACCTTCTACTTTCTATATACGATTCTCTCTCCATAATAATAATGAGACTATTAGAAAAAAGCTAAACTTAACTGATGTCTTATTGCAGAAATGCTGGTCATGTTATTTTAAGTCTATGTTCGACTGACGCTCTACGTTATTACATAAAATACACCGTATTAGTATTTCAATGCCTCGTTGGGTTGAGTAAACTAATATTTTGCTTAACACCTGTTTGTTACCAATTAGTTTTTATGTGAGATGAAACTTTCAACCTCCCACTCTGTCTAATGAATTGCATGACTTCAATAGGACTCCAACAAAAACATGGAAACGTTACAATTATAACAGGCGAATTAACCTGCACTTTGAGTCCTTTCAGAACAATCCTCGATTATGTTTTTCAAAGTTCCTCTCATTTAAATGCTGGAATGATATTTCCTTGCAGGGGCGCGTTATATACCCTCAAACTGGCATACATTATAAGAAGCAATGCACTCATCAAAAGACATAGTCAGTATAACGCGCCCGACTCATTGTTAGAAGTTTACCTATTTACACT
>SNQN01005078.1:7500-47001 GCA_008642245.1 Bassia scoparia | reverse complement strand
GTTGCTCAATCTAGCTTTGTTTAGTCAAAATTTAATTCCTACAATGTTTGAATTGAAGAGTAACCTCCAAATTCTTTCGCGTTTGTAAGTTGTGATATTGTGTAATATAAAGGTTATTTTTCCCGTAAACAAAAGAGTTGTGCGAATGGGTTGTTAGATTATAAGTTTATTTTTTAGATATTATACTTTTATAATTTTTATATTTAGTTATTTAATTTGTTAATTTTTTGAATAAATATATTCTTTTATTGGTTTTTTTAGATGTGATGTTATAAGTTGTAGACATTTTCAATTTTTATTTTCTTTTAACAGCTACTTTTCTGTACACCCCGCCACAGCCAAAATATATTGTGTGCAGGCACTAAAATTAACGGAGTCAACGTATTAACAACTACAACAAGACAAACACTATACAAGCCACAAAAAAAATGCCACATTACCAGCCAAACTTAACATAATTCTAAAACAACACGCAAATTTCACTGTGATAGCAGCCATCAGTATGAATGCTTTTCTCTTCCCTTCTCGAATCTGCTAATTCTCTCTAGCAATCTCTCCCTTTCTGCAATCTGAGGCTCTCTCCAACTTTTCTCTTCAGCAATCTTTAAACCCTACACATTTCTACTCTCCTTTGCAACTCTCAAAAATACACTGAAAATCAAAAAAAAAAAGAAATCAAAAACACATCAAATGAAAGAGAATATTCCAACAATACACATTATCATATAATTCATCATCGTTACTACATTAGAAGAACACAAAATCGATGCAAGTAGACAGATCGAAAGATTCATTGTAGCAATTGCAACTAACAGATTATAAACATTTGAAGAATTGAGAGATATAAAAGATGAGAAGATGATGAAATGATGAAGTCACAACATTCCAAATCAATAATTAGAAAAGTAATTACATATATAAAAAAAAAGTAACAGATTATATTAAATATTTTGTGACTTAAATACATTTAATAAAAAAGTACTCAAATGAACAATTAAAAAGAAACCTATACTATAAACAAAAATAATTGCATTAAAAATCCAAAAGTGAAACTATTTTTTTACTTTTATTATATATTGTGATTATTTTTTATATATACATATACTTTTTCAAAAACATAAATTTAACGTTTAATAAATATTGACACTTAATATAAAACAGAAAAGTAATTGACATTAAAAATCCGAAGGACTATTCTGATTACTTTATATAATTGTATTGACTCTCTCTCTCTCCCTCTCATCTCCTATCACGTATATTATATATTGGAATATATATATATATATATATAAATATTATATATATATATATATATATAATATATCATTAGCTATATATATATATATATATATATATATATACTATATATATACTATATAATATATTATATATAAAATTGTTATACTTTTTAAAAAACCAAATAATCGTTTAAAAAAATATAGATGATAAACACAAAACAACACCTTAACTAAAAGGAGCTCTCATGATTACTTTTAATTATATATGGTGATCTTTTATAAAAACCTAAATATGTTTAAAAAAATAAGTATATACAAAACAAACAACACAAAAAAACAATACTCATACTAAAAGTGAGGCTAACCGTGATTACTTTTTATATATATATACTGATTACTTTTTAAAAACATAGATAAGTTAAAGGATAAAGTATATACAAAACACGCATAAAATAAGAAAAACACATATCTTTAAATCTTCAAAAAAAAGCATTTGCAACTACATTTCTTATGATGTAAACAATCTCACTCGGATTGAATTTTTGCATGTGAAGCAATTGATGCAAATCGTATCGTGATTTCAAATTTCAGAAGAAATAGAAAACAAAAAATATAGAGAAAAGAGAATAGTCCAAACAAATCAGAGAAGTAAAACAGACGAAGAAGAAAGAAGAGAGAGAGAGAGAGAGAGAAGACGAAGAGAGAGAGAGACGTAAGACACAAAGAAAAAGAACAAATAGAGAATAACATCCAGAAGATAGTGAATGAGTGAAATGAAAGCCAGAGAGAGGAGAAATCACACATTATAGAGTGAAGATGATGAATGCGCTAATTCAAACTCATATAAATAGTACACTTAAAGCACATGCAATTGACATGACCATACGCTTAAATCACATAAAACGAAAAAACTACCAATCAACAAAACACATGCACAGTTAACTTTAAATACAAAATGAATACTATTAATTATTCAACATATTTAAATACTTTTTAAAAAATAAAAAATTTACTAAATCTAACTTATAATATTATTTTTATTTTCTGATTATATATATATATTATATATAGATTGATTGCAATTTCGAATCAAAACACTAATGATTGCCAAAAACAAGTTTAAGCGAACTTCCCGTAATTTATCTGCAAAAACTATGTTTGATTACCGAAATAGGGTTTTGTTTGCTCCAAATCTGCAAAAATCTTGCTCATCCAAAAAATCTGGGTTATTATTTGCTCCAAAATCCTAGGTATCATAAGATCGATAATTTGGTTTCATATTGTTAAATCATTGGCATAAAATTCTTGAATGATATTACATTGATTGAAAATCTTGGGTTGTGTGGAAGATCGAAGTGGCTACGGTGGGTGTGTTGTTCGATTAGGGTGGATTCCGTGAGCTGGGTTGGTTGGTGACTATAGGTTAATGGCGGAGTGGTGGGGCTGGTGTGGTGGCCGGGTTGGCTCTAGGTGTGTCGGGGTGATTGGGGTGTGGATTGGGTCTTGTTAGCGCATGGTTAAGTTAGGTTTGTCCACAGATATTAGGCGTGGAAACCACACCTCGAGGCCACGATGTGAATAAGCAAATCCTCGAGACCACATGTGTAATTCGATAACTTAATTGCACCGGTGTCGGTGTGTAATTTTGCAAAAGTTTGAAGGGCACCATATATAATTTTCCATTAATTAATTGGGTGATTGAATCTATAGAGCTAAGAGCTTCAATTAAAGATTGAGTATTTTTTTCTTTATGATCAATTAAGGTTGTTTGAAAAATTTTATTGTTATTAGGTAGTTTTTTTGATAAATTAGATCAAATATTTTTCGCATTGGCAAAAAGGCTAGTTTTAGTTAAGGGAGAGGGGTAAAAATGTATTCCACTGGACACTCATCACCGCGTTCTGCGTTCTCCCTCCCTTCCTTATATATATATATATATATATATATATTATATATATTAGTATATATATATTATATTATATATATATATATATATATAATATTTATATATATATATGGGTGACCGATGGACGGAGATATAAGCTCTAGACAATTTGAGGTGTGTTCATTATAATTTAATGGAGAAATGCGGGAGTGAGAATTGTATTATGATTTATTGTTATTATGAAAAAGCAAAATAATGTGCCTACAAAAATGAACAAAATGAGTTATTAAGTAAACATTAATAATTGTGAATTTCTTGTACGAGTAAGATTATGCACATTGTGAATATGAGTTGTTTGTTTCGCTGAAAGAGGAGGTTTTTTAAACATTGTAACAATCATTTAATTTTGTATAATTTGAAAGAATGCGATTATTGTTTAAATGTGAAATAAATGGGGCCCCAGCCTAAAATGTAATTATAGGTTGCCTTTTTTTTTGTCTGTTGAGGTTTATTTAGATCAATAATATTTTATGTCACATGACTTTTACTTTGATTGTTAATATAATTTTGAAATGCGGTGGGTTGAGTGTTAACTTTTTTTAATGGAGGGGAGTCAAAAAAATGTAATTAAACTTACATCATCATCACAGCCGGCAACGCACCTGCTCACTTCCCTGATAAAATTATAATCAGGTTACACCAAATGTAGACTGTACCCTTGTCTTCATATAGTGAGCCCTTGGTGTTGCATTAATTAATTTTTTTCCCTTTCCTGCTATTAACATAACTTAGCACATAATGAAATTTAGTTGACGGATGTTTTTAAGACCTGGTTCTGGGAGCGCCTCCTTGCCTCAGGCAATAGGCCACCCCCTTTTTTTGAATTTAAGTTGGCAAGTAAAAAAAGTGAGACAAATAAAGTACCTAAGAAAGCCTTCATCTTCACATAATGAAAAAGAGTTAAGACTTTCAATTTAATTTTTTAATTGTAAAAGATATAGAATCCATTTGGCTTAATTTAGGCTTCGTTTGGTAGAGCCGTAAATATTTTCTTTGAAATATATTCAATCTCTTTTCCAATAGTTACCATTGTTTTTGTTTATAAAGAATTGTGAAAAATCATTTTGTCGAAGGACTTAAATGTCCTTACAATTAATGACGGAAATTTCAAATGAAGGGAAACCAATATTCTTTCTATCTCTGTACACTCCTCTATGCCCTCTATTGAGTCTCCAGTGTTTGAGTGATGAAAAACAGTTGCAAGAACAAGTACATTGTCTAGCATGAATACAGCTGATCTGAACAGTTAATATGTTCTTCGTGGTCAACTTGAAAGATACGTGACATGGTATGCTCTAACCAAGTTATATTGTGCAAGATTGCTATATGTGTGTTGGCATACAGAATTCCACCATACTATGAAGCTAGAAAGAGTCCTTCGAGGAAGACTCGAGAAGATCAAGGAAAGCTTGCGAGAAGTGAAAGAACATTGAAGATTAGTTCTAAATTAGAATAAGTCTTCTTCGTTGTAATTAGTCAGTGAATTGTTTGTTGAGTGCTTGTATTATGGTTGATGGCATTGGGTTTTGAACTTTCCTCTCTTAGAGTGTGAAGGGCCACTAAACTAGTTGTGGTTGGTTGACTTTGACCCTACCAGTTGGGAGAGAACAGTTGTAACTATGTTCTACAACGCGGAATCATCTTGTCGAGCAAGAAAAGATTTGGAAATGTTTTTCTTAAAACGGTTTTCATGGAAATTTCAAAGATGATTGGTGGAATAATATGTTTTGTGAATATATGGTAATTATTGAGATGCAATTAAAGTAACATAACATATTAATATCTAACTGCATGGATAATACTTATAGGATCTTGTTGTTTATCGGATATAATAGGGAATAGAAAGTATATCCTCAGATGTAATTTATTTATTTCCTTCTCTTTTTACAAAAGAGAAAGAAAAACTATTACGGAGTACATGACTTACATAAACTGATGATGTCTCGAACAATATGGCCAAAGCAGGAAACATCTTGACATCCCTGTTGAATTGAACTGAATAATTTCATGCAATCAGTTTCCAGCKRTAGGTCTTTAAGTCKTGACTCCCAAGCTGTTATAGCTAGCAATCGCATTGACATGGCTTATGCCACATCAACATCAACCGCCACACTCAGAGAATCACATACAACCAACATAACATCACCCTCCGAGTCTCAAACAATACCTCCCATTCCCACTCTCCCATCCTTGAACATTGCAGCATCCGAATTTGCTTTGTATGTGCCCATAATTGGAGGCTGCCACTTTGTGTTTAGAGTTCGTTCTCGAATTGTTGTTCACGAGCATTGTATCAGCCAAAGCTTTTTTCGTATGCACCTGCCATATTATTTGCCTGCAAGGAGACGACGTGAACTGGAGTTATACGTCTATSAAAGCACTACAAGTACTCCAGAAGATAGACCACCACTCATCCAATGTAAAGTGTCGTAGTAGCTGCTGAATCCAATCCCAAATGGTCAGGTTYTCCACCTTGCTAACATCAAGCCTCAACAAGGATGTGTACCAAATTGACCTTGCATCAGCACAAGTGAAAATAGCATGTGTGAGTGTCTCACGTTCCTCCCCACACACAGGAAATCCCTCGTCAATATCTAAACCTTTCCTCCTCAGGTTATCTCGCACATCAACTCCATTATGTAGCAATTTCCAGCCGAATAAACGCACTATGGGAGGTAGCTTTGAGTCCCATTCCTTCTTCCAAATGCCATTCTCCTTGATCAGAGGATTGCTGCTCATTCCTCTTGTTGTCTTCCATTGCTAGAATGATAGGCACTTATCACAATGAAGTGTCCTTTCTTGAGTATATCCAGTCCACTCATCCCTACAGGGAAGCATGCAAATTTCAGCTGTAATCGCTAGGCTTCCCACGGCTGACCGTAAACTTGGAAATCAGCTCATTATTCATTTGATTTTTTGATTAAATCACGTGAATAGGCGTGTGGCGCACCTACAAAGATAATATTTTACCTAATTAATCCTCCGGCTTATGTATTAGGATAAGTCCTAGGGTGATCCAACAGAGTAGGTTCAATTATTATTGATTGCTACAAACTCCAATAGTCGAGTAAAATAGATGGAAAGAGAATTCGAAACTAATTAATGGTAACTAAAGAAAGCATAAGAACTAAAATATCTAGGATTATAGTTCCCCGCCTAATATAACAATATGTAATCATTCATCTTAACCCCAAAATAATAGGAAAATATTCACAGGATAAACGCGCCCATATTAGTACTAAAGATTTCTTCGATCAATCATGGCTTCCTCTAACTATGCAATTGTACCTATTTTCATGGCGTCATTACATAATTAGAGACATTAAGAATGATCTCCATAATCCTAGCAAGTATCCCGGATCAACTACTTTTCGTGAAAGATATTTCACTCACTTTTGTCTAGGTACCTAAATCAATGAAGAGGCCCCAGACTTTCGCTCACGGAACTCTATCACATTCAATAAGTAACCATTTTTTAATCCAATATTGATATAATACCAACCCTAGCAAGGTGAACAATCACTAATTCGAGATTGGTTGTTTGGGATTAAATCATAAATATATTACTATAGGTTCAACCTAACATCTAGATACATAATCTACTCAAGCATGATTATTAAAATAACCAAAGCAACAATAAGCAATAATTATAACAATATAATGGAAAGAAACAAAATTAACATAAGAAAGCTAAGAAAGCGTACTAACTTAATGGGAGTTGCTGCCAAACACCACCCCCCCCCCCCAAATTCCTTCAGCTACTATCTCTTTTTATAGTTAATAACCTAGAAGGAGTTTTTTTGTTAGAAAACCAAAGAGTATTTACTCTCTCCTAACGTATTACTTGAAACAATTGACTAGGGGGATATTTCTAGGCAAATTTGTTAATTGTAGATAAGGTGTATATGATTAGATACAAGTAAGAGAGAAAAAAAGGGATAAGTTAATGAATGGTATAAGATTAGGAAAAGGAATGAGAGAGGAAATAGATAAATACATGAGTTCGGTAGTAAGATTCGCGAAAGTAGAGAGAGTAAAAAATATTGGAAAAAGTGATAAAGTAGAAAAAGTTACTATAAATGGAAAAGGAATTGATTCTAGTAATATGTAACCAACCACTTTATGGAATACTGTTTCCAATAATACGTAACGGAGGGAGTAAACATGCATTTTAATAAAAAAATCTATCTAATCTTATTTAGATGTTAGAAATCAAGAGTTTATTAACAACAAAGAAGAGCGGCCCAGGATGTGGCAATGTGATAACTAGGTCGCACAAGGTGGCGGAGTGTGGCGATGTACCTTCAAAACATTCAAAAATCAAGTGGCCCAATTTAGCTGTGGCAAACTAGAATGGTGCTCACAACCATATTGCGGAGGAACTTCATGAGTATATTTTGAAGCTTTCCAAACATAACGTTCTTAATTAATCGATCTTTGATCACCATCTAATTAGCGCTTACTCGCATACTCCAATATTCCTAGCAAATCAAGCCAAATCCTACACAAATAAAACAATCGCAAGACGAGTAATATCGAATATATAACAAATAGAGTTCAAAAGAATTAAATATGGAGAAAGTTGCAAAATATCAATAATTGATGAATATTTCAAATGTGTATTTTATCAACTTATCATCACCACTAGAGTCGATCCTCTTCCTCATTCGTACTTAAAGAGAAAGATCATGTGCTTGGTTACTTTGCAGACCAGGGTCTTGCCATAAACCACCTACATCCATCACCAGTTAGCCATTTAGCACCTCTTGAATAATATCCTTACTGATTCAGATTCAATTTCTAGGTGAAGCTTGTCGTAGGCTTACAGTTGCCTTAAAAATGAAGAATTAGGAGAAGTATTTGCCTTTAGGATTCGGCCTTCTCCATAACCCTGCCATTGCTTGCTACCAACATGCTTTATTAATGTTTGTAGATTTCTAAAGCCAAGTCCGCCTTCCTTTTTAGTTTCTATACGTTTCTCCAACCAATCCACCACCATTTATCCATTCATTATGCCTTTGACCAAAAAAGTTACGACACAATTTCTTCTATGTCATTGAGAATAGCTGTTGGATCAAGAGGCTGAATCGCATTGTTGTATATGCTTGAGCTATTGTTTTGATTAAGATTCTCTCGATCAACCTGAGAAAGAAACCTTCTTTCACCTTCACTTCTTCACAACACGCTCATGAATGCTTGAAAAATCGCTTTCTTTAGCTCCCAACATAAGTTGGGAGACTAAATATATTTCTCATGATAGTCTAGCTGCCTTAAAAGACAACTTCATTTGAAAGATTATCTTTCTGTGTTCGTATAAAATTTCGACTAAAGACATCGATTTTTCAAATTCAGTCTTTGTCTGTAAGCAGCTTCATGATTGATAGCATTTCAAGGATTTTCTCTTCCTATTTATGTAGCACGGACAAAGGAAGGGCTTCGTCTGCACACGAATAAGTGAGATATGGGGGTGACTCTCTTCCCTATCTTCGGCCATGAATCTCTCTTTTTAGCTTCAGCTTCTTGAAGAAGGGATAAAGTCTTTCAAGACATAGAATAAAAAGAAAGAGGATAATGGATCTCCTTGTCGAAGCCCCTGGGAAGGCTTAAACTGTCTTCTAGGTTGCCCACCTGACTAGGATCGAAAGAGTAGTAGTAGATCGTACACAATTCATAATGGTTCCCACAAAAGAACTCGGGAACCCAAGTCGAAGCATCATATTCTCCAAGAATGACCATGCTACTCTATCGTATGCCTTACTCATATCAAGCTTCAGACCACACACTCCTTCTTTTCCTTTTTTTCTTATTCCTCATATAGTGAAAACATTCGCAAGCTATTAGAAGATTATCAGTAATTAATCCTCCTGACACAAAACCACTCAGAGACTCGTGAACAATTTCAGGCAAAACAAGCTTAAAACAATTTGCTAACACCTTAGAGACTAGTTTGTATAAAACATTACACAAACTAATTGGCCGGAAATCAACAGGAGACTCACACGTCTTAGCTTCTTTTTTGGAATAAGAGCTATATGAGACTGATTTAACGAACCAATATCATCATCACCATTTAAAATTGCTATGACCTTTGAAATCACATCCGGAACAATAATAGACCGAAATTTCTGATAAAATAAAYCACACACACRGTCCGGGCCTGGGCTTTTGTAGGATGCATCTYATTGAGAGCCATTGTAACTTCTTCATCCGTATAAGGCTTAATCAATTGTTGTTGCATATTCTCCATGACATTTTTATCTATACAGGCTCCATGTCTATTTCTCCCATGCTAGTAAACATCTCCTCAAAGTGTTTAACAAATACTTRCATTATGTTTGCTTCATCCTCAAATTTATTTCCTGCACCATCCAATATTTGATTGATATTATTGCGTTGGACTCGCTGTTTTGTTTTATTATGAAAAAAATTGTATTTTTTGTCTCCATGGACTTTGCTGCTTCCAGAAAATTTCTTCCCGTGCTTCCAATTCGTCCATTCTCATGTCAATGGCATTCATGGTTGTAGGGCATAATATATCTCATTTGTATGTTGCTAAGCCTTCAGGGGATTTTTCGATTTTGTTGTGTACAAAGCTTTTAATTCCTGTGTAAATCTCCCAATTTTCCTTGCTCGCATGAAGGCCAGATTATGCTTGTGTTAACCTGAGTACGGTTTATAGTTAGAATTTCACCTCCCCTTGCTGATGATTGCTATTATTTGTCGCATGTTTCGATCTCTAAGGTCGTCTTAAAACCTGGAACAATCTCTTTTTTTCTTTTTCTTCTTTCTGGATGTAAACAAGGCGCTTATACTAACACAAAGGGAATGATGATCGATCTTCGTTTTTCTAAGTGAGAAACAAAGGATCCTCCATATGTTGCTTCCATCCTTTATTGAGGAAAACATGTCAAGTCTCTTGTGTTGTTCAATTCCCTACCTTGGCTATTATCTCATGTGAATTGGTATCTTGTGTAGTATTAACTCGATTCAAGTCACAAATATCAAGAGCATGCTTGAATTTAGTGCGAAGATCGAAGTCGAAATCATCACCTCGTTGTTATTCATGAACCATAACATATATTCCAATCTCGCACCACTTAACCAAGGAGTCTATTGTTGGTTTGTATCCAATGTTTAAGGAGTTGGAAGGTTTTGGTTTATTTGACCTCCGGAACCATACATCTAGTAAACCTCCATTCAAATGCCATCCAAACTACAATGTGACATCACAGATGGTTTAAGGACATTGACATAAAGACTAAAGATGATCTCTTGTTTCCAGAATAACACCAATCCACTCCTTCTTTTCCCCTCACCATTACAACCATACTGCTATACTTCGTAAAGTTCAACTTAGATTTCATTCTTTCAATTTCATTTGTATGAAGTTTGGTTTATAAACAATTGGGATGTTCCATTATAAAATCAACGTCTGAGCGCACTGACTGCCTTTGGGTTCCCCACACAACCTCGGCAATTTCATGAGAGAGATATTCTTTGACCACAAGAGCATTCTGGTTGCCCTCAACCGTCAAATTTGCATATTCTTTTTGTTTCAAGTTCGTTGAATTGGTTAATACGATAACCTCTCCGTTTATTTATTGGTTTGTGTCTGTCTTTAAAACTATTGTGAAATGGCCTTGCGAATTCTCCTCTTTCCTTAATTTTGATAGCCTTAAAGCAGAGCTATCCACAATCTCATCATCATCGAAACCATTCTCCTCTATTATGGTTGTGATTGGTTCATGATCCCCTATTTCCTTCCCGTACTGATAAGCCTGCTCATCTAAGTTAATGGCTAGTTGCTTCGAGGATTCCTCAAAYTTCAATAATTTTGTTCGAGCCTTACTTGATTTCAGATATTCGTTAAGTTCCAGGCACCTCCTTGCATCCGATCCTCCTCTGCCTTCGAATCAACATATCTTCCTCGAACAGGCAAGGCTTTCATCCAACTTCCATAAGGGAGCTCTGACGTAGGTGTATCCTCATTGTAATTCGAGCACTGTTGGTATGTATGACCCAAACAGCCGCACCATCTCACAACTCTTGATATATAGTTGAATTGAATGGTTTATGAAATTGTACATAGTTTTATTACATTTTTAATTATTTTAAAACACTATGCACGTATATGCGTATAAATGAAAAAAATGACTTAAAATCACTGATTTTTTCTAAAAAAATCCTAACATTATTAAATCATTGAAAAAAAATACTTAATTTTTCCCTATAAATATCAATTAATGAACTCCGTTGTACTTCTCGCATTTTATAAATTGTGAGACAGTCTATTTATGGAAAAAAAAAAAAAAGAAATCCTTATAAAACTCTCGAGGTTTTATATTATTATTATTCACATGTAACAAATAAAAAAGAAAAGGAGGGCAAAAAAAACGAAAAAAAAAGTTAAAACACGGCATAAATAATTTGAGGATACGATTAATTTGAAGTATTTGGACTTGCGTATCTAAATATTGGAAGTGTCMTTGGAATGACATGATAATGCCATAATTATGAATATGATTAGTTTAAAAACTAACGCGGCTTTGTAACGGTCATTAGTTTCCTTGTGCTTGTGGACATTGAACACTACARATTGGGCTATTAGCTGTTCATAACTGTCATTAAGCGTTGTCAAAACCAACTTTCATTTCTGAACTTCCCAATATTGACCTTAATTTTTTTATTTTTTTTTAATTACGAGTAGTATTTTTTGGGSGGCGCAAACCTTAGAGAATGCTATCAATTCTAAAATCTCAATTGCCATACTGTCACTCGGATGCGCCAAAACGACCCAAAACTTCCCAAGTCCAAATTGGACTGGCCTGTGTGCCTGTACGTGTCGCGTCTCATACGAGGCCGTGTTAAACTGTTAATTGATGTGCCCGGACTAGACCAGCGTGCTTTAATAGTGTTTAGCCTTTATTGTGTCGCGAATAGACTGGCCTGAGGTGCCCAGACTAGACGTAGTAAACTTCATTGTTTAGCCTTCATTGTTTAACCCATGGCAAGGCAACCATAATAAGATATTGTGTCATGACTAGAGTTGGCACAGCCTACTGCCATACTTAAGTCCTAATGTTGGCAGATATAGTGTGCACACATTCACCATCATAATTAGTGTCCTGCTTCACGAATCTGACTCGGCCTMCATAATACATTCGTAAGTCGTAACACAGAGACCTTTTATAAGCCTAACCCAAAAGGTTGGTCTTCATATATGTGGACTACCAAATTACCCTCAGCCACTGTAGGATGGATCATGGAGTGTAAGTGTGTAACGAATCAACCACGGATTTACCAATACATTATACATCAGCAGTCTCTTGCATGAGCACCATTTCTAAGCCTGACAGACGACCGACATTGTTTGTGGCTGAACTTCTCGAGCAGCCTTCTAGAATTGGCAACACTAACTTCAAGACACTATACTGTATCCAAGTTTAACAGGCAAGATAGGATTTGTGGGGAAGAACAGTTTGTATAACTTAGGCAACTAAACTGCACAAATTGGAGAATGAGAGAAGGAAGGTTATTAATTACTTAATCAGCTACTTCTGCAAATCTGTACAATCCCCACTTCCAAATGAAAAAGAAATAAAAAAAAAATAGAAGAAACCATTAACTCTCCTGCCTTTGGTTTGTAGTAGACGAACAGCAGCAGCCAAAACATTTCCACGGGCAACATCCTTTGCATGAACAACAGCAATCCCCGGAGCATTTGGGACACGAACATTTTAGGCAACTAGGTATGCAGCAGCAACTTGAACATTTCGGCCATTTAAAACAACTGAAGCAGCTTGAACACTTCGGCCATTTAAAACAACTGCAGCAACTCGAGCATTTAGGGCATTTAAAACAAGAACAGCAACTGCTCAGAGAACAACAAGACTTGGGCCATCGAGGTCGCCAACATTTCATCTTACAGGTACAACTACAGCAGTCCCAACAGCTGCAAGACCGGCTACAGGTCGTCTTGGTGGGACCTGGATGACGGGGTTTCGGGTGGAGGTTGAGATCATCTCGGATTTTCTTGAGCCTGGTTTGGGTAGTCATATTCTCCATTTCATGGACAAAACGGCAGAGGTGGCGAATGTAATCAGGGTAGAGCTCCAAATTGCAGTGCCCACCACCTTTGATCCACAAGGGTTCATATGGTTCCCTGGCCCGTTTCCATAGTCCGTTTCCATGTAACCAGTTTACTACGTCGTCTTCTGTACCCTGCACCATACAAGAATGAATTAGCTTATAAAAAGAATGAAGTAGATTCAAGGTTGCATTTACTCTTTGACTATGAGGAAACCCCATAAGACTTTTAGGGATCAAGTTGAACAAAGTGAACATTCAAAATTTCAAATTCTATGTAATAACATAAGCGGACAGAAGATTTGGAAGGTGAATTTCAAGGAAAGCAAATACAGTACATTTTTCAAACAAACATCTGCATCACCTCTAAATGATGGTTACAACAAATTTTTGCACACTATACTGCTGTAGCTAGGCTTCGTAAATACCATGAAAAAATTAAGAAACTATTGTGGCTACTGTTCAATTTACTAAGCTTTCTTGTACATTAAGTTATCACTATTTTTACCAGGGATTTTAAAAATAAATAAAAACAAAAAAAAACATACAACACTCACACAACTACATTATCATAAATTGTTGAATATAGGTGGGAAGTCCACACTAATAATTTTARTGTTTATATTTTATTAACAAAGCCAGCACAACTCCTTCATGAGATCTATTGAGGGGTAAATGTAGGAACTACTAAAGTTTCTTTCCAATGAAAGGGCCAGTTGTCAGCACGCAAAACACTAGTGCTAAGTTAGTTCATATTCAACGCTGCACATATTTTCTTAATAATCAGCTTACTATTTGAGTTTCTCCAAGGATATATTACATGATTTTTTTCCCCTCAATAATCAGCTTTGAATCTGAGTCACGCTCAGGATATATTGCTAAGAACTAAACTTTCTGCACTACGTTATTAGGTATTCATCTAAAGGCCCTCATAAAATTAGCCCTTTCTCATTTCTGTCAATATCTTGAAAAATTGATGGTAAACCAGGGAATCTGAGCAAAACAAAAATCGTTGGACTTACAACAGGTTCTAGCTCTATGAACTTACGTCTCGGTACCAGCTACTAACTATACCATCCAAAATATGTTTCAAGTAAGGAAATGGAAGGTTGGATGGAAGAGGTTGGCATTATGGGGATTTTGAAAGAAGAAAATGAATTTTTGGGAGCATAAAGAGCTAGGTTGAGGTAATCAAATACTTCCTACGTTTCTTTTTAGTGGAAACTTTGTTTTTTTGGCACGRATTTTAAGGAAGAGATTTAACGATGTAAAAGAAAACAATAGATAAAAGATATCTTAGTGGACGATTAACAMGAGATAATCTGTTGGTTTTTATTGAATAGGAAAACATTTATAGCACTTTTTTTACAACTCATATATCTAACAAAAAGAAAACGCCCTTGCACAACCTAACATTTTGTTTATCAATATACGGTATCTGAAAACTCCTAGAAGCTCYCGTTCAAAATATTAGCAAACCCTGTTTAAAGGGGCACTCTTTTGAACAGGACTAATTACATTTGGTTGCACAACTTGTTCTCAGCTTCCAACTTCCAACCCTCACTAATTAAAAAATAAGATGATTCATAGTACAAGCTTACTGACAGTATTGTCCCCATTTTTGTAATGGAGGCGAAAAAATACTAACAAAAACAGACGCACGGATTAACGTGGTTCACCAACAATGTGTTGGCTATGTTTACAAGCAGAAAAGAAGTTTATTAATCTTGAGGAATTACAAAATTTGAAAGAAGGCTAGGTTACAGAGGTAAGATTATTAATAGTACATCTCGTAAAAGCGTGACGCCTAAMATATAGACCTGGAACAAAAAACTAAAACTAATACTATGAAAGGGGCATGATCAGATTCAAGGCATAAACTAACACCCTTTCACTTCCACACACTCTAATCTAGTAACAATTAGGGATATCCTATAACAAGTCACAAGTAGCCGTAGTAGGCTAGGAATCATCATACGCATTTGGAGAACCAGTCTCCATAATAACCATAATACTTAGCTGTTCATAGGTCTTTATGCCAAATTAATATTCTCTTACACTAAGATGTTTTGCTCTTCAAGTCTTTGAACTATGCCASAGAGATAACAGGTAAACCAGAGAAGTAAACACTAAGATATATTTTTAAAAACAACTTACATGTATCACCAGCACTGGGCACTTCACGTTCCGAATCTTTCTAATGTTCTGCATTTACATTATCAAGATGTTAAGTATAGCAAAAGCAAGGGAAATGAGATGTCAGTTAGAGTGACTACATGACCAAGTTAGAGATGTCAAGAAGCTGTGACAGTTGTACTAAATCAGAGAATTTGTGAAACAAATATACCACTAGTTATTCAGTTTAATTGGAAATCAATTTATTAACTGCCGACTGTGGACGATATAGGCTGTACACCAATGATATGACTAAGAAAAAGATCAAACTTACAAATGCAAGAAAGAATTTCGGGGATTTAGGACTGGAAGAATGAGCTCACTCACCCTGTATATGTCGAAACAGAACGAAAATTTCACATGACACAGCACACGAAGCCCAGAGAGGATGGCACTGTGCAAAACCACTCCCCTCAACCTTGGTAGTTTTGCTGACAGGTGTAGCGTGGGCCCACTTCCAACTGACTGTCCGTATAATATTAAGTCTTCTTGACTTACTCCATATTCAGTCTGGAGACACTGATAAACGGCCTCTATGTCTGCATATGTATTGGCCTCACTCGGCTGCATCAGAGAGAAAGCAAGTGAAACAAGGTAAGTGACTCGAAAAGTATTAAATCCCTGAAGCTACTACAGTAACCGATTCACAATCTTTGGCCAAATCATTTGACAGCATCTAATTATTAGAAAGATTTACGCATTTACTTATGCTTCCACCTAGAAAAATATAAGAAGCTTTTGTGGTGGAAGTTGAAGGCCAGAAAAATGATAAGTCATATATTTTTCAAGAACATACAACAAGAGATTTTCTTATCGWGGTGCTCGTATCATGATGTACTAATTAAAAAGCGCGTTGAGTCATGCTTAAATAAAAAATGAAAGTAATATTGGTAGATTCCCATATTATTCACCTACTTTACAAGTTTACAGTAAATCATCTGTTTGACAACTACGATAGTACATAGCTAAATAGCTACAGTGAAATTGAGAAGTGCTATCCACCAAGTAACTACACAGGTTCTACAGATACATGTTCGTTGATGCTGAGAGGATGAGTATACCATCCTAATGATATTAAGGGTAAAGCACAGCATTGCTCATTATAAGAATTTCAATTCCACAGTGCATCCACTGCAAGGAATAGGCATTTTAGCAACCAAAAAAGTAGTCACCAAATCAAAATTCAGTTGCTAAGAAGACATAACGATGGATTGGTGATGCCTAGAAAGAAATTTAGATAAGTGTTGCTCCGTGACAGGGAGTGCAAAAACCTACCTTACCAGTAGATGCACCATATCCAGAGTAATCATACCTGCAAATTTGCACACAAGGGAAGATGGAAAGATCAGTACGATGAGAAAAAGATGATACTGTATCAAGTAAAAAAGACATTTGACTGAACCTAGGCACTGAATACAAATATAAAGGGAGCTCATATTCTCAATCAAACACAATTGAAGCGCCTTTCAACTTCAGAAGAGACAAATGAGTATGTGATGTCATATCGCTTCGGACATTTACTGCTCCCCGAARCCCCCCAAAGATACAAACCCACACACGCACAAGAAAAACAAGGAGTTGACATTGACAAATCTGTGAAGGAGCCTAGTGTAGCCACAAAAATAACTTTGCCATTGATATGGCTTTCCTACTTGGTAGGCTGAATCACATAAGTCACATCTCAAATGTATACAACTATACACGACATTAGCTATATAAGTCACACAAATAAAAACAATTCTAGCATTACTCCCACAATCGCAACAAAGCGATCCCTTGATTAGAAGCTTAGAGCTAATCAATGACAGCTAACTGCCACTTCACCTCCTACAAATGAAGTTTAGTACAACTTGGTGTAAAATTGAAATTCCATCCACTAGAAGCCGAACTTCGACGCGAGGTATAATATAGTTATGTCAATCAAAGACGACTAAGATTAAATAAAAATTAATTAAAAAAACGGAGGGAAAACCGAAACCGAAATTAAGCACACTAATTATAAATTAATTGAGTGCTCTTTCACCCTTTCATGAACATAAATTTTTTGCTTCCCAAGAACAATGCCATGGTATTGTAGAGGCACAATTGCACAAACGCCTAAGACAGATTCTGTGTCACAAGCTACCCCCGTGAAAGACTCTTAAATACACATTGCTTTACACACAAAGTTGTCCAATATGAACTGCATTAAAAGAAGGGATATAGAGAGTATTTGGCTGGTACAAACGGCCATTAATAATACCTGGAAACAGATAAACATTTTGATTTAAGCTTTTTTTTCTTTGCAAACTGTTTAAGATACGTTAACACATTCAAATTGCTTATCAAATGTTATATTTCAAGAAGTTATTTATTTTTGGGAAAAAGGTAGAGTATAACGTAGAATAAGCCACAAGTCACAGGGAGAAAGGGTCATGTTTCTGACAAAGGTAAAGACTAAATTTATGTTTCAGTGAGAAAATCATAAAGCTTTTACAACAAACATATGGCGCAACGTCGAAGCAGAACTTTACTATGTGAGGCCTTAACGAGAAGTATACTAAAACACCCATATATAAAGATGTCACATTTCATGTGTTCCCACTTTTCCACTATGCCTACAGAAATTGAAACATGTGAAGATGCAATTTATTCAAAAAATAATATAATCAAAGTAAAAATGAAGAACAACAACATATATATAGGAACGCCTTTTTAATATCAACTCAAAACCATACAATATAAGTGATAAATAACAACACTAAAAAATCGCACTCAAAGAAGATGGATCGTTTAAACCAAAAATGAAGAGAGACATTGCAAAAAAACAAATAAAGGCAGAAAAAACAGCTTAACATTAATTGACTAAAAAATAAAAAGGGAGGAAGGGAAAGAAGAGCTGAACCCATTAATGTGACTGCTATAGATTGCGATTATTAAGCTGACAAAGAGATACATAAGAGTTGACGCAAGGTCAGCAGCATTTCATGAGAGTAGAAGAAAGTGAGCTTGAATAAGGGTTTTTCAAGTAGAAAGCAACAATCTTGTTCCGTCTTAATTAGTCTCATTATGAACATTCAAAGAGAGAGATAACACGCTTGAGGAATTGGAAAAGCAGCTGCTGTTGAAACTGCAACACACATAATATACATCAGAATCCCATCTTTTTCCACTCATATGTTGGACAGGAGATGGTTGGAAAGAAGGAAATTTAGGGGCTGCCAAATTTGAACTTGAAACATTTTCCCCTTTTTGTTGCAGGATACAGATGTGCAACTCATGAATGCATGTGCAGGAAATGAAGGTTAAAGATTTTGAGCCTTTTCTTTTGACTCAGTAATTTATTTTTATTATTTTGAGGTTTTTTGGCGTTGTTTTTGTTTTTTTGGAAAAATGGCTGAAAATGGGTTTTGTAAGTTTTGCTCTGCTTTGAAAACAGAGGAAAAGGGGGGGAGTCCCTTGGAATTATGGGGAGGTGGGTTTTGGTTGAAAAGTTGAATGAAAATGGGGTTTTAAGTGAAGTGGGTTTTTTTTCAAAAAATAGAATTTGTTTTTGGGGTAAGTTGAAAAAAAAACTGAAATTTGATGTTTTAAGATGGGTTCTCCTGATAGAGGCTGGAAAATAGTAATAGGTGGAGATTTTTTAGTAAGGATTTATTGGAAGACTTTGAATTTGATGCTAATGTAGTGTACTGTCTGAAGCGAAGAAAATCCGTTTTTAGGAAATATACACATATAATAAAATCAATTTTTATTTAAGAAAAAACTTTTATTTGATGAAAAAAAGGGGTTTAGAATATAAGAGGGTTGCAATGAAAACAGAAGAACAGAGCAACTGAAATAGATAATAAGGGACGATCAATGAAAAGTAACTGTTGAAATTTTTTGGTTGGGTTGAAGTTGAATCATGGGTACTGTTATATGTGTTTGGTAATCTGTGTAGATACTCTAAAAAGGACTTACAAAATGTCATATGATTTAGTGAGAGAGAAGAGTGAGCAGGCTTCACGACAGAAGCAAGGGTGAAAATGGGGGAGAAAGAAAATAAAAAAAGCAAAAAAAGAAAGTTAAACTTAAGAACTGAGTTTTCATGATTCATTTTGTGTCAGAAGAATCAGATGAAAGATTTATTTAAAAAAAAATTAAGGTTAAATTTGAAGGGGCATGTGAGATTGAAGAAGAAGACAAGGTTAGAACAGAGGGCTTTTTTATCATGTCATTGTAAAAAAAAAAAAAAAAAAAAAAAGAGGGCTTGGACAATATAATCAAAGTCATTATTATTGATTGGACTTTATATTTGTGCACTTGTATAAGATAAGGAAAATCTAAGTGGGAGTTGTAATTTGTTTTGTAGAGGTGTGTAGAGTTGTAGACTTTTGATATAAAGCTACTTATTTTGGAATTTGTCAATTTCTTCCTCCAATTTTGGATCTATATCTAATCTAATWATTAGAGGGTGTCACTAGTATATGGMTTTTGATTGTAGCTAGTGATTATGGCATWAACTTAGGTCACCAAATTCATTCTTGACCATGTAAATACTAAATACCATGTGTTTTGCTTCCAATCATGTACTTTTGAAAACATAGGTTTGTAGTAGCGTTAGTGATAAATTCGATACGAGAAATAACATCCTTGATAAATTGGGTGTAAATAGAATAACTTGAAAGGTGAGAGAAYAGAACAACAAAACTTGTAAGATGAGAACATCACTAACTTAAATGAGTTTAAACCATAAAAGTAGATGCATTAAAAACTYACACGATACAACTCGTTTATTATACARCAGTTAGGGTTGAAAGGGTCTAACTCGTTTAAATAAACGGATCGACACTATTCTACCTAGCTTGRCACTTTAGTATTTAAAAAACGACATGACWTGCTAACTCAACACTAAAATCGACCTATTATTAGTGAGTTTGTGTCAAGAGTGTTGCCTCYTTTAAGTACACAGGTTGACGTGAGATTCGACCCATTTATATAAGCGACACAACATAAAAATGACACGACACGGTTAATAGTCTCTACATAAAAGATTAACTGCAATTATTAACAAGGTTCAAAAGTGTTTGTTAAAGTTGGTACTTCTTGCAAGTTTAGCTTTTTACTCTAGTGCTTCTTATCTTGTTGATTCGGAGTATTTTTTTTTATGTTTTAAAATAGTTATCTTATTAAGCCTTTTAAGTGTAGGAAAGTGTTTGGATGATTTAATTTTACACTATTAAAACATAGTAATGTGAGAACGTTTGCCTTGTTTGGTTAGTTTCATCGTGAAGTTTGATAATGTTATTAACTTTTTATGATTGTAATTTGACAAAAGCTAATGAACACGTCTTTTAGCGCGATAGACAAGATACCTAAAAATGGACTTGTTTCATTATATACTCTTACAACTATTGACGCTGCATTTCAAAATTTATACCACATCAAAAAAATATATTTAGTGTTACTTATTGGTCTCGAAGCACTCATTAGCAAGATCGTTGCAATTTATAAATAATTAAATGTCAGGAAAATAATTCCGTAAACTGTATTAGGGTATGAGTAGAGTATATATACAAGAGATTAGGGCTCGCTAACTAGGCCCGTTAAATACATATGTACATCAATAATATAGGCCCTAACATTAAAGCTGGTAATGAGAGCAAATGATAACTCGGATTGTTAGAGTTTCTCTCCCGATTCTAAGGATAACACAAAATCCACCCGCGCCCCCATCACCCATGGCGGGTATGGTTTTTATCCCCATCCTCACTCCATCACCCACGGAACTAGACCTATCCTGATTTCATTAGGACGGAGATGGGACAATTCTCCTATTTTACCCGCTCTATTGAGAAGCCTATGCATTACAAATGTAAATGACAATTTTAATAAAAATGCTACAATGAGGAAAACAAAGAAAGTAAAACTTCATAATACACACAACACATATGAGCAATTTTTGATACAATTGATACCTTGATGTGTACCTTGCAAACAGTGGCGGGTGCACATACATACACTATAATGGAGAAATGATTTATGCAGRCGAGTGTTGCATTCAGTCAAGCAGCACAAGGGTAAAATGTTAGTGTGTTGAAATTAATTAAAAAATGAACCAAGAATATAATAAAATGAATCAATYATATGACAAAATCACACTATAATTGGTAAAAAAAAGACAAATTGGGTTCAATTTTTTTGTCTTCAAATGACATGTGGTCCCATCTAAAGGACAATAATGCTCCCTTGCTGCATTGATACATGCAGCATTACGCTYCTTGTATCACTACTCTACTATAATGAGGTCACTTGACTCCACTTGATACCAAAGATAGTGAAATTTTTGTTATTATTTTGATTGATTTTGTCAATATATTTAAACTAAATTAACTAATTGARCATATATACATACAAATTTATTTTGACTCGACTATATATTATTTTACAACGGCTTACAAAGTACCACAAGGTATACGTCGGACATGCCATGAATTGGAGAAGAATTATACGAAGTGTTTGTTTATAATGTAAATTTACAATTTACAATAATCGAGCTATTAGAGAAGTGGTACTACTTTATGAGTTGCTAGTTTGCCAACCCCCGACCCCCCTCCCCTTTTTATAAAGGCTAGCAAATACTATATCCTTTAATTTTGTCCCATTTACATTAAACACTTTCTAGCCCTAATGAGTACCTCGTCTCTTTTTATTGTAGTATCTTGAATCGTGAGTGTGTTTCAATAATGTTTAATAGTCCATATTAATTTAATTACGAAGTATTATTTTTTAACTCATACCTCCTTACTCCATAGGAAAGCGAAAGACTTAATAAAACATACATAAGGAGCACAAATTCCACTCATAGGATAGACCCATATTAATGGTGGTAGTCTAGTACACTCGTGATAAGATATACTTACTCCGTATCAAAATAAACGCAATGATTTGACGCTTTTTCTCTCTACTTTATGTCAAATCGTTGCTTTTATTTTGATACGGAGGAAGTAATTGGATGCATAGATACTATATTTTGGTGGAGTATTTTGTATCCGATACTGATACCGGATATGATACWCATCTTGGCGTGTCCGATACATATTTTCAAATATCCTTTTTATTTTTATTTTTTTGATTGTGGATACCCGTGGTATCATATGTGTTGTAGCATATAATTTGGGGATGACGTGTCCTGGCTAAAATATTTCCCTAGCTTCTGGGTTGAGAGAGGGGTGGAGCTTCCCTTCGATGCTACCGTCGGGAGAGCCTGACCTCCTATTGCACGTTGGACGACTCCTGACTACCTGCTGATCTCCTGGTCACGTAGAACGTTTGTTGCTTCCTGGTTGCAAGACTTGTCTGGCACATGCACAAAGAGAATAATCCTATTTGGATTATCTCGCGCCTCCCGATGCTTTAGTAAGTATGGTAGTTTAGGGAAATAAAATGTCAAGCTAGCTAGAGAGGATAAATCAGTGTGATGAGATGCTCTCAAGTGGATTGGAAGTTTATGCAAAAAATGCTAATGAAAGTATGTGTTTTCCTTTGGTTTTTCGGGGTATTTAATAGGCAATCCCTCAAAAACGCAAGGTCACTTGGATGAGTGACACGTTGTCATTCACCATAGCTTCCGAGCGTGTCTTTACTACCATTGCGGTGTAGAAACGTCGGATCTCCGTCCCGTTTGGTGCGTTGATTTAATCTGTAGGCGTTTGCCACGTGGATCATTTCGACCAATATTTGAAGGACAACTGGGCAAGGATTTTCCGTACTACAGTCATTTGCCCTCAGACCTAATAAACTCGTTGGATTTATAGGGTGTTTGATTCTGATTTTACATCAATTTCATTTCGTAAACAAATCTCAATCAACAAAACCTAGGTATTTTTTTCTTTTTTTCATTGAGAAAGTGTGCCTTCTTAGAGATGAATGGGTCATGGCCAAGTATATTTATTCGCAGCCTTGAATTCGCCGTAGTAGCAGCAGCCCAAGAGACAAAATTTCCCTTCCTGCTCAACCTTCCTTCCGTTCAAATTCAAAAACAAGGGGGAAAACTGCCCGTTATGCCTGGGGTATAAATATCCCCTGAAGGAGAGAGAAAAGGACTTTTTCTTCCTTTCTCGCTGAAAATTCGTCTCCTCTTCGCACTTCTCTCCATCTCTTCGCATATCTTCGAGCTTCAGCGACGACTTAGGTTCGCAGTTACAAGTCTCTGCCTTCGTAGTTCGGTTTTCGTCGCAGTTCGCAAGTTTCTTTCAGATCTTTTTTCGACAATTCGTCGAATTCGCACATCAGGTATGTTCGCACCTTTTCTTATTTCGCACTTATTCTTTATTCTTTTTTATCAAAGTAATAATGAGCGTCGCAAGTTCTACAAACTCTTCGCCCATAGAATAGAGTTGGGGCTTGGAAGAGCCTAGTCAACTTCGCCTGCTCCAATTTAACTGCTTTCCTCTCCTCCCTTGATTTTTTGTACTTCGCACTTTGTAGCTCCTCGTCCCATCCTTGACACTCTGTCTATTCGTATCAGGATGCCTTGCATAAAAACCACAGCTACTAGGAAACAGAGGACCAATTTTATGAGGATGAGCCCTGACCAGCCAAGTACTTCTAGTCGCCTGCCTATGCGAGTGGAGGACTCCAGTCCTGACTCTGCTGAAATAAGTGCGAGCATTGATGCGCTTTGCAGGAGAGCAGTGATGGAGAGCCTCAATAAAGACTTGCCAAAAGCAAGGATGAGGATGAGGCTGAGTATGACAAGGACCCCTTGGCTTGGATTGCCAAAAATAAACCCTAGGCGGTGAGGAATCCTCTGAAGACGAGGACAAGGACAAGGACATCCTTCGTCAACCATAGTGCTCCTCACATCGGGGATGAGTGTCCTGGCTAACAATATTTCCCTGCTTCTGGGTTGAGAGAGGGGTGGAGACTTCCTTCGATGCCTACGGGAGAGCTGACCTCTATTGCAACGTTGGACGATCCTGACTACTCTGATCTCCTGGTCACATAGACGTTTGTTGCTTCCTGGCTTGCAAGACTTGTCTGGCACTTGCACAAGGGAATAATCCTATTTGGATTATCTCTCCCTCCGATGCTTAAGTAAGTATGGAGTTTAGGGAATAAAAAGTGTCAAGCTAGCTAGAGAGAGAAATTATGGATAGATGCTCTCAAGTGGTTGGAAGTTATGCAAAAATGCTTGGAAAAAGTGTGTGTTTTCCTTGGTTTTCTGGGTATTATAGGCAATCCCTCAAAAACCAAGGCATCAACTTGGATGAGTGACACTTGTCATTCATCCATGCTTCCGAGCGTTCTTACTACCATTTCTGTGTAGAAACGTCGGATCTCCGTCCCGTTTTGGTGCGAATTAATTTAATCTGTAGCGTTGCCACGTGGATCATTTCGACCCAATACTTTGAAGGACACGTGGGCAAGGATTTTCCATGCCACATCAATATGGATACTTTCAGTATCCTTTTTTTATTTGGCGTATCCTTATTGAGAAAAAAGTAGTAGGCTTTTAATTTAACTAAAAAGCCCAAATTGCAATACTACGTACGTAACTTTGAAAAGTCATGATTTCTCTTAAAGTCAAAACTAGGTTTATAAAAGGCTCACAACAATCTAATTTCCCCACAATGTATTAATGTTTAGCAATTTATTTATAAACTACAAGCTAAGAAATGCACGCAAATGCGTGCATAGCTTAGAATACTCCGCAGTCAATTTTTTATTTTTTATTTTTTGTGTTTTTTAAGCAAAGGATTCTACTTTATATTTGGTTTAAATGAGTAAATAGGATTTAAAAAAAAAAAATCAAACTAACATTTTAAGATAGATAAAGTCACTTTATATATATATATATTATAATATATATATATATATATATATATATATATAATATAATATATATATATATATATATATATATATATATATAATATATATATATATATATATATATATATATATTATTTTCTGTTATCATTTAAATTTTTATTTACGTAAGATTTTTTTTCTAATTTTCTTTTTTTAGGTTTTTGGATAGATTTTTTATTTGTTGGTTTTAGATTTAGAAGTTATAAATTTGTTAGATAATTCCTTTTTTATTTACTGTTTTTATTTAGTTAAGTAATTTTTTAAAAGTTTTTGTATAAGATAAATTTTTTTATTGTTTTTTTATAGATGTAGATCTTATTAATTTGTTAGATATTCTTCGTTTTTATTTTATTGGTTTTTATATTTAGTTATTTAATTATTTAATTTATCTTTTTAATTTTTGGAAAGATATATTCTTTTATTTTCTATATTTATATTTGGTGATTGTATTATTTGTTACGTAGTAGATATTTCTGTTTTATTTCATTGTTTTTATATTTAGTCATTTAATGTATTGTTTTGAATTTTTTTGGATAAGACATATTCTTTTTATTTACTCTTTTTATATTAAGTTATTTTATTTTCTAATTTTTAATACTCAGTATTCTTGGGGGCAAAAAGGTCTTCACAAAATTTATTCAACCAAAATTGGGAGTTTGCATTATATATACCCCGTAACATAGATATAGTTCTATAATAACTAATTAAATCATTTAATTGTTTATATAGTCAAACGATTTATAAAAATGTAATTCCTATTACTCCGTATTTTTAATTGATTATGAATTATGAATCTATAAATAATTTGGAGTTGTGATTTCTGTTTTGTTAATCTAATTTTGCTCTTGGTTGAAAGTATGAAACTATTATAGTGATTACTTGATTAGTGATTAAATGATTATTTGATTGAGTAACAATTATTTGAAGTTTTGTTTTAATTTATGTTATTATATGTTTTGAAAGACTTTATTAATTCATTATTATCCTATTCATGTAATTTTTTAAGAATTTTTTTAATAAGTTTCGTTGTCGTATTTGTATCCTATAAATTTAACTTTCTCGTATCCCGTATCCATTTTGTATCCGTATCCGTACCCGTTTTTCGAGTCCGTGCAACTTATATAAGTAGTATTTCGTATCATACTATGCTCCGGGTCAATCAATATAAACATACTAATGGTGCTTGTTGGTTGTTAGCAATATTATAWGTGAAATATATAATTAATTATTTTGTTGTTTTTTTAACAAGGGAAGACGATTTATTTAAATATAATCATTTCTTGGCACCTGCATCATCAATACAAAAAAGTCAAAATGACTTAAAAAACATAAACGGAAGCTATAACTTTAATCTAATCAAGCTCAACTCCACAAAAGTGGATACAATCATGTAAACATGATATCTTTCAATAAAATTTTCACCACCGATGTTGTAGATGTTATGACATAAGCAATRGCCCCATAGATCAAACCCTTTTGAGTAACTTCATCTTTCCTGGATTGAGAACACCACACAAAACAACTAAAAAATAAACCAAACCAAAACAATTAAAATCTTAGACAAAGAAACGACTGTCAAAATGCCCAAGCCAAAACACCAGATTTGGAAACRTCCTTGATCGGACGTGGATGCACAGTGCCAAAACCAACCCCTTAAGCCCACAATAAGATGATCAAACCAAATTTTCAACCCTAGACACCAGAGCCCGAAAGTAGACCCATTACCGAAGATGCTCGAGGAGGAGAGGAGGAGGAGGAAGGACGAACGATATACGCAAAGCATAAGGAACCATAACTAGTCGGAGGCTCACCGTAACTGTATGCCTTCGTCGATGAACGGAGGAAGAGAAAATATGCCCGGTAGATGAATCGACACTACTTGGTTAAAAAGTAAGAGTGCCGAAAATCCACTCCCCACCTGTACATCGAGCACCATGTCTTTGCGCGGAACACCACTAAATTTTAATTTCAGCAGACATAAGATTAAAGGAATGAAAAAAGTGATGAGAAGAAGAGAAGGAGGAGATTCATCAAACAATTACATGGACAGCTCTCCTCTATACACAAGGTTCCTAGCATTTTAAGACATGGTTTGCCTTACTCGCATGGATGGAGGAGGAGGAGAAAAAAAAAAAAACTCCTGTCGTCGAGTTATCGAATATTAAAGGACCAACAACCTCGAAAGTTGAGCACGAGAACTGCAAAATCTCCAAAACAAATCCCTAAGGGAAACATTCCTCTCTATCATCACTGAAAAGCAGAGTGAGAACCTGACAAACGGGCTTGCATTGCTCTTTATCTAATATGAGACTAGTTAAATTCTGGTGATCTGTGATACAGTAAAAGATAATTGGGTGTTCCTTTCCCATTTGTTAATATGTGTTCTTATGGGTTGAAATAAAATCTATAACCCATCCTATATTACACCACTTTTCTACTTGAAAAACAAATTCCAACTCATTCCTTCAAATGTGTGAAACACAAAGATTTGAGGCAACGGAATTCTTATAAACAATTCACTTAAATTAATCTTTATTTTATGAGCATTTCTTTGTTTGTTATATTTCTAAGCTATTTAAATTTTAACTCTCATAATCTAGTTCATTACCTCAATAATTATTATTTGTAACATTTCTACCTCTTCATTCTTTTTTTCTTTTTTTGTTTTTCAATCATTTATAAATGTCCACAATCAATAAGTGTTCAAGTACATCCTATATTAGTATTTATATTGTACTCAGTATTCTGGAAATGTTTGTCCAAAAGGACATTTTATAAGTGACTTTTTGTGAGAAATGACTTTAATTTATTTTTGTGAAAAAGGAACTTAAACTTTAAATGTTTGATGAAAGAGACAACATTCGACACAAATTTTCGCATAGGGAATAACCTCTTAAAATCTGAATGTCTAACAAATCGCAAAAAAACTTAAAACGAAGTCGCAATTTCATATGAACTTCCATTATTACTCTTCCTCTTCTCCCCCTCCCTAACCACCCACCACACCACCCTTCACACCTCGTCGCCCAACACAAGCAGCAAACCAACCACTACCACCACCAACCCAGCCAACTAGCAGCCGCCACCATACCGACGAGCATCAAGATTAATTTTCTTAATAATAAAAGTTTCATGGCCGCCCAAACCAGGCGATGGAGCCATGGTTGGATCACCTGGTTTGGGAGCCATGGTGGTTGCAAGGTGGGGGGATGCTCGTCTGATATGTTTTAGCCAAGGGTAAAAATGAAAGTTTGCTCGAAAATGTGACTTCGTTTTAAGTCGTTGCGATTTCAATAGTATTTCCCCTTGAAATTACCTAAGATGTAACACATAAGAAGACAACACATCATATATGTTAAAAGAGCACGTGACAATTTTCCTAAAATATTCTTTTCCTTACTATTTTTCTCATGTTTGGTCGTTCTCAATTTTTAATACTATTATATTCTCATACTTCCAAAATTAAAAAAAAAGAATTGTGTAACTAGAATGTTACCTGTTAGTGTTACATGGGGTCTAAATACTAGTTGAAATAGTACGTGTAAGTCCGTAGATTAAAAAACCAGAGAAAGAGAATGCATCATGACATCACCTTTAAATAGCTAATAAATATGATCACGACACTTAATCGTAATTAATTTGAAATGATAATTTATGAAATTATGTAGATTGATGGTTTAAAACTCGATCTTTCATCTCAAAGGTCAAGGATTTGAGACCTTATTTTAACAAAACTATATATATTTTTAAATGAGATTCACACATGAACTTAAAATAAGTTTCAATAGAGTGACACATAACAGTTGCTTTGGAATTTATGTGAGTTGTTGTTGGATTAACTTTAAATGTATTAATCTTCATATAATTTTTAAATAAATTGGGAAATAAATAACACTGGATACCCTCTCAAATGAAAGCCCGCTCTAGTGAATCACAGTGTAATCTTTTTACGTTTTTAATTATGTATTTCGTACTATAGTATACTAGTTTTTAAGTGCACGCTATGCGTGCTTAAAATTGAGGGAAATTTTTTTGTAATCTATATTTAATTTGACATTCTGAATTGTAACTTTTTCAAAATATTGTTCATTTTTCAATCTTTTTTTTTTACCATGGATAGTATTAATTTTGTAACTTTTTAAAATATTGGGGGATTAGTAGTTTATTTTGTAAATTAAACCTTCCTTTATTTGAAAATTTTAAAGTAGAAAGTGAATTAATTAAGAGAGTTTTAAATAAGTCAATTTATATTTACTAAAGGACAAATGAGACATTTCCAAGGAGGGAACATCATTGCTCCCCTTGGCTTATATAATAGAGATGTTAAAAATATTCATGGTCAAAGTAATGCATTTAGAGTCTTAGGAAGTGATCAGAGGTCGGGACGGGTTCAGGCGGAGCTTGACATGTAAAATAAGACCCTTTATCGAGACGAGTCGAGCCTAAATTTTTTTCGAAGCTGAAATAATGGAGTGGGTTTGGCGCTGCTTTTTTCGAGCTGGTCTAAAAAAATAACTAAAAGCATAAAAAATGACTGCAAAGTCTGCGCAAAATTTTGGAAAATTTGGGGAATTTAATGTCCAAAATCGGTAAATTTTTCAAGTCGGATCAGAACCGAAGCCCCGGGGCGACTAGGTTTTATCATCTCTAATGCTATGAGACAAACATACTACTCTTGTATATAACAATTTATTAACTTTGGACGCATTTCACAAGTGATATTTAATAATGTAAACAAGTAAATTAATTAAATTATATGTTAGTAGTATGAAAATTAATCTATTCATTATCCTTCATTATTATCTTTACCTTTCTTCCTTCATTTTTTTTAGCAATATCATCATTATAATATCCACAAGAATAATTTCAACACAATCTATGTTTAATTATTATATTCAGTATTTTGGAAAAATATTGTCCAAAGGACATTTATAAGTGACTTTTTGTGAAGAAATGGCCTTTAATTTATTTTTGTTAAAAGACTTAACCTTTAATGTTTGATGAAAGAGACAACATCCGACCAAATTTTCGACATTGATTACGTTTTAAAAATTACCTTAGATGTGACACATAAGACGAGCAACACCATCATTTACGGTAAAAGGACACGTGACATTTTCCTAAAATATTTTTTCCTTACTATTTTTTTTCTCACGTTTGATCGTTCTCATTTTTTAATACTATTATAATTCATACTACCAAAATAATACAAAAAATATTGTGTAACTAAGAATGTTACCGTGTGTTACATCGGGTCTTAAAAACTAGTTGAAAATAGTACTTCGTAAGTCGTAGATTAAAAAACCAGAGAAGAAAATGCATCACGACATCACCTTTAAATTAGCTAATAAATATGATCACAACACTTAATCATAAATAATTTAAAATAAATAACTATGAAAATTACTGTGGATTAATGGTTAAAACTTGAGAATTTGAGACCTTGTATTTACTAAAATATTATATTTTTTAAATGAGATCCACACATGAACTTAAAAGTTTCAACAGAGTGACACATAAACTTGCTTTGAAAATTAATATTGGTGTTGTTCGATAAATTAAATGTTATTTATCTTGGTATATATTTTCTAATTAAATTGAGGAAATAAATAACACTAGGATACCCTCGACAAAGGGAAGTTCGCTCTAGTGCATCATAGTATAATCTTTTTTATGTTTTATAATTATGTACTCCGTACAATATGTATGTTAAAAGGTATTTATGGTCAAAGTAATATATATCAAACATCAATGCATATTACAACCCCTTAGATGTGATCATGGGTTAGGTCGAGTTCAGGTTGGGTTTGACATGTGAAATAAAATAAGGTCKTTTAATCGGAACGGYTTGAGCCTAAATTTTTCTCGATGTCCAAAATAATGGAGTGAGTTTGACGTGCTTTTTCGGGCCACTCTCCAAAAAACAACTAAAATGAATAAAAAATTGACTGCCAAATCCCGCGCAAAATTTGAAAAAATCGGGCCGAAAATTTAATGTCTAAAATCTGCAATTTTTTTAGCCACATCAGATCGAGTTAGAGGTGATCATGGGCCGAGCCGACCGGGTTCAGGCCGGTCTTACCTTGAATATTTAGGGCCTTAAATCGGACCGGGCCGGGCTTGGATTCAGGCCTAAACTTGTTGTCCAAAGCCCGYAAAAAAATGGAACGTGCTTGGCGGGCTTTTCGGGCTTTTTCGGGCCGGGTCCAAAAAATCAACTAAAATGTGTAAAAAGTCACGTCCAAAGCCCGCACAAAATTTGGGAAAAATCGACCGGGCCCGATTTCGGGCCGAAAATCGTGTACAAAGCCCGCAAAATTTCGGGCCGAGTCGGGCTATACTTGATCACCTCTAGYCCGAGCCTGCGGGACAGGCTAGGTTTGATCATATCTAATGCATATGACACAAARATAATACTTCTTCTGTATAATAACAATTTTTAACTTTGAACGCATTTCACAGTTGATATTTAATAATGTAAATAAGTAAATTAACTAATTAATTCTAAAATAATTAAGAATTGAATTATATGTTAATAGTGTAAAAATTGATTAATTTGAATAAGTTTACATTGTTAAATTTATTCGGTAAAATGCTTGTGTTGAGAGCGAAAAGATGATATTTTGTTGTTACGAGGAAGTAAAAGAAATTAAGAAGGCCATCATGCAAGTCAAGGTCTCCTATCGAAGCATGCATATGTAAACTGTAAAGCTGAGATTGATTTCAATAAAGACAGTATAATGATATGCAAAACAACAGTGAAAGCAAAATTACTCTTAAATAAAGTAGCAAAACTTAATTAATGGGTTAGATTGTCAAAAAAATGCGAGATAGTAACACGAAGCTCATGATGCTGAAGAGACGTTAATTATCTCAATCCCTTGTATGCGAAAATCGAGTTTTAATGGATCAAATCAAACAATTGAACAACAAAAACCAAACTTAGTATTCGTTGTCTTTGTGTTTTTTGTTTGGCAATATTTGTTGTTAAAGTCGCAAATCACACACGCACACAAATCTGACCGCACGCTTGACATTATGAGGGAGCAAAAGATGTCTGCTACTACTTTGTCTGTTACGGAAAAGATTAAAGATCACTTAAAGTTATAAACAAAATAATCTTGATTGTCATCGATTTAAACATTATTAACAATCCACTTTCTGTCAAAAAATAAAATTAAAATAGTGGTACATAAAGTATTGTGGCACCAAATGGAATATCCCAAAAGAATTTAAATACGTACAAGCAAGTATGAGATTATATGTAAGGTGAGGGATAACTCGAGTGGTTAAAGCTTACTCGGTTTCATGAGATTTCGGAATCGATTTTCATCTGTGTCATTGTGGCTTTCTTAGCACCAAAATAAAGTATGAGATTATATGTTAGGGAATTCTATATGGTAGCACTGTGGTTTGATTTTTTCTACGCGGTGACAACTAAATTTATCCTATTCTATACCGTGGTCTCGAGGTTTAATTTTTACCATGGTGACAAGTATTTTAGGCTAACATAACCCTAAACCACCTAACCACTCAACCAAGCCAAACCACACCCCATTCTCCATCTTCAGCAGCCCCACCACTGCTGCGCAACCATCGTCACCAGCCATTAGTCCACCACACACTTTCACACCCACCCACGCAACTTTCTCTCTCCTCCTTACCTCCCACAGCCCACATTTGCCACCAACAACGCCCATCATTATCGTCAATAGTTGCACCACCAGCTACTAACAACCACCACCACCACGACAATTTGAATTGGAATTCGAAACCCTAATTTGCTGCGAATTGGAATTCGATACCCTAATTTGCTGTGAAATGGATTCGAAATTAATTAGAGAGCAATTCGAAACTCTAATTTGCTACGAATTGCAATTTGAATTTAATTGAACAACAATTCAGCAATTCCAAGCCCCAATTCCCCTAATTCAATTTCCCCCAAATCGATTTAGGGTTTTACAAATTTGGGGGAAATTTATTTGGGAGAAATTGCGCCACGTTGGTTGCTCGAGACTGATTGCCGCTGGCTCGTGGATGCACGACGAGGCAACGTGAAGTGGTTCTGGTCGTGGCTTTTGCGTGTGGGGGGGGGTGTGGTGATTGGTGCAGCAGTGTGAGGGAGGGGAAGAGAGAGGGCTGGCTACGTGAGGGGTGGTCATTGGCTAAGCGAGGTTAGATGGTGGGGTTGGTTGCGTGTGGTGGTGGGGCTGGTGGTGCGATAGGTGGTGGGGCCAGTTGGGTGACGTAAGGGAGAGAAGGAAAGATGGTGATTGGGGGTTTGGGAAGTGCGTTAGGTGGTTAGGAATTTGTATCAATTAGTTATGCCACCATATGTAAAAATTAAACCTCGGGGTCACGGTGTGAATTTACAAAACCTCGAAGCCACGGTGTAGAATAGGAAAAAATTAGTTGTCACCGACTCAGCGCGTAGAAAAAAATCAACCACGGTGCTACAATATAGAATTTCCCTATATGTTATTAGTATAAAATTATTTTGATTGATTTATTGATTTACACTCCAAATATTTTTCTTAAAATGCGTGCAAAATGATTTGTTGTTCATTAAAATTGAAAACAAGGAAATGTATGTTAAGCATTTTCAAATAATTGGAAGTACATATAACAAATACGGAGCATTATTCTTTGGATAAATCTACAATAAATTGCTCAATAGTGGAAAAAAATTTTGATTGAAGAAAAGAAAAAGGACAAAAATGGAAGGATAGTTCCCTTTATTTGAAGGTTTTCCTAACGCCTGCCCTTAATGCAACAAATTGATCATACGGAGTATTATACTTGATTATCTCAAAATCTTTGAAGTTAAAAAGGTAAATTCCAACTGTATAGACCCGTCTTATTACAAGTGCATTAGCGGTAAAACATACAACTAGGTTAGGTCTCAAAGATGCGGAAAATTTAAAAACTTCAAAAACAAACTTAAATAAAAGTTATTACAATTCAATCTAGGGAGCAACATCTCCCAACAACTTAAACAATTCAAACGGCTAAAACCAAATTACGAAATATAAAAAGAGGGGTAGTCCTAAAGTCTCTCAATAGCCTCTTTCCCCAGCAGCTCCAAAACAAATCACTCCTCACCTTCATCATTTAAAACCACAGAAATTTGCCACACTATTAGGTAGTAATGGTATGTCAGGCACTAAGTTCCACCTCGAGGGTACCTAAGGCAGTCAAAAAAATTCGGGGGTACCAGAGCTATTTAGCCTAATTAACTACAGGGGTACCTCAGGAAATTTCCCTAAAATCTTTTTTCATGGAAATTGATGGAAAATTATTTTCATTCTATCTCTTGTACACTCCACTTCACTATCGCCTTGCATCCCTTTCATTTTTCCCTTTTCCATCATTTTTTAATTATTTTTTTGACGAGTCCATTTTTTAAATGTAACAAAATAATGAAAAAATGTTTCTTTGAAACCAATTTCCGGAAAATTATTTTCCATTAAAAATATTTTACACCCAATCAAACCAAAGGCCATTAGTGGAGTTCTTCTTCGAGACTATCTTGGCTCTGTACTAGCAGCCCGTTCTTACTCATTTGGGTCCACCTCTTCTTTAATAGCAGAGGCCATGGCCCTTCGAAATGGTCTCCTTCTCGCRGCTAATTTTGGCATTCGTAAGCTTATCGTTGTGGGCGACAACCTGACTATAATAAATATTTTACGAGGTARCTTTTCCACCCTATGGGTTATTCATACTTTGATTGAAGACATTACTAATCTACTGCTCACTTTTGACACTCATTCRTGTCAGCACATCTACCGTGAAGGCAACCATTGCGCAAATTATTTGGCCTCTTTAGGCCATTTTGCACCCACTCACCAAGATATAGATCTATTTATGGATGCCAGATTTTCTTTCTTCCTAACCTTCGATAGGCTAGGACACAGTTTTGAGAGAAGATTGTTCTAGTCTTTTCACTTGTTTACCTTACTATCTAAAAAAAATAAAAAATAAAAAYGAAATTAAATGTGGTATTTTATAGTTGTCAATTGAAATAAGATCGCAATAAGTCTTTAACTAGATGTATGTCCATCAACATGATAGGACATTAGTACATTACTTTCATTCATTTTTATTATACGTTTATTCCCGATAATTTCGCATTTTAATAAATAATACTCCATTCGTTTTTTTAGATGTTCCATATTCATTTGGCACGATGGTTATGAGTTGATAGAGTTATATAAATTTTTTAAGTAAGTTAAATAAAATAGTTGAATAAATTAGGTAATAAAAGAGTAAATGTGTGAATGGAAATTTTTAGGAAAACGTAATTTTGAGTAAATAGATTGGGTAAAGTAATAAATGTTGACTTTAGAAAAGAGTACTTCATTAATGTTAGAATAAAAAAATAGGTAAAAAGTAAAAACATGTATTTTTAGATTGGTTTCGAACAACTATAAAAACGGATGGAGCGTTCCTCCATTTTTCAATTTTACATTGTCTGGTATACAAAGGAAAGTAAAATCCTTTTTCATGGAAATTGATGGAAAACTATTTTCATTCTCCACTTTCACTATCTCCTTGCATCCCTTTCATTCTCCCCATTTCCATCATTTTTTAGTTATTCTTTTTTGACGAGTCCATCATTTTTTTAAATGTAACAAAATAATGAAAAAATGTTTCTCCGAAAACCAATTTCCATGGAAAATTATTTTCCATGAAAATTATTTTACATTGTAAATATTTTACACTCAATCAAACGAACCCTACATGCACTCGGATTTGATCCACATTCGCACTGACTTGTGATGGATGTGTCTCCCAATAAAGATTTTTGTGTACACACGACTTGAACACGAGACCTCTTCTAAGCAATATCAACTCGCTCGCCGCTTGAATTATCCCTTATTGGTTATTTTTTGGATAGAGTACTTGTTTGTAGACTTGTAGTAAATTCATGAGCAAAATTGATACTCCTACTTACATTCAATCCATAATTCTTAAACAATGGCAAAATATACACTACTTTCCTTCCGTGAAATTTGTGTTCTTCTATTTCATATTCGTCAATGCACAATTATTATCTTAAATATCTATAGTTAAATATTATAATACTAGTGGACCAAAGAAGGGATGAAGATCTTATTATCCATGCCCTTACTCTGTTAATTTTTCACATTCATGATGACCTAGGTAGATATATTAAGATTTTTGGAACAAAGTTAGTTAACAAAATAGTGGACCACAGTTAAGCAAAGGCCAAAATGCATAAGAATAATGTAAACACATGGTTTAAAAGGTTAGCAGAAATTCCCAAGTGTTTGTGGAATTAGAAGTAGAACTGTCAAAATTATGGAGGATTTAGCTTAGGATTAGGAAACCTCAGTCCTCAGGTGGTGCATGTTAGTATTAAATAAAGAGTAATTATATTAATAATAAGTATGATAATAGTACAAGTAACGGCTCAAAAAAGATTTAGCAGGTTAAACGTCGTAGAACAACATCATTATACAAATTATACGTGTAACAGGAGGTCAAACTGTCAAACTGTACTGTAGTATGCTGGATTCTGAACATTATATTATTGTAATTTGTAAGATTACTATAATAATGTCGTGTTTATTAATTAGGAAGCAAATGTCTTCTTGCTTCTGTTGTGTTAAGATTGTGTATCCTTTGTATCTACCACTTGGCTCCTCCTCGAAATCCATTACCACATTATTTTAAACACATTGCTCATTAAACAAACTAAACTCTAAGGCTCCGTTTGTTTGAGGAAATATATTCCATGGAAAATGGTTTTCCATGGAAACATTTCGGCGAAAACTTGAAAGGATTTTCATTTCCATTGTTGTATGGATGAAATTGATTTTCCTTTGAACCCATTTCCTTTGTTTGTTTGTCAGAAAATCTAATTCCTTCATCCTATTTCTTTAAGCTCTTTTTCTAATTGTGCTAATTACTATGATATGAATTATAAATTACAAAAATCATTGCTCATGCATTCTAATATTGTAACGGTAGAAATATGAGACTGCAATAATATATACTAACCTAAAAAAATCAAATATATCAAAAATCGCAATAATGTCAAAATTCGCAATAATTTGCATATTAAATTCAACATATATGAGTTATGCAAGATTAACAAAAAAACACAAATAATGTCATATTTAAGAACCATAAAATCTAAGGCATATACTCCACCATACAAGATTATACTAGCATATATAATAAAACAATCGTAAAATCTAAAGTTTGAGGGATTTGACAAAGTTGTCAATCCAAAGCTTGCGTAGAGGTTGGCTTTTGTCAAAAATGCTTTTGCAAGCATTTCACGTTCCACTAGATGATCGAATGCCGCAACACGAACCGCCTCTTCAATGTCTTCCATTTCATAATTTCTTCATAAAGCTCTCCACATAAGTTGATTATAGAAAACTGTTCAGTACTAACTACTTTCTTGTAGTTGAGCAGAAATTTTTCCATGTCACACACATCTCATCACTTCGAACCCTCTTTCATGGGCCTTGAATCCGAAGAAGTACCACTCTCAGCTTTAGAAGCATGCTCTCAGCGATCATGGCTCGGTTTGCCCAGTTTCCAAGGAGCATCAACATCTGTCACAAACGTCTTTGAATAATTTCCTCTCGCAATATCTTTCCAACTACTATTGCCATCTCAGTCGAACAATCAATTTTTTTTATAGTACTTCTCATGTGTTGGATTTTGCTGTCAAAAATAATAAGAGAAAGGGAGAAAGTTGTCACGGGATTCGAGAAAGATAACCTCAACATCATCCAATAAATTTCAGTAACCGAGTAAAGATTAAACCATAAGGTTGAATGTAGAAAACTTCAAAAAAAGTTGTGGACAACCAATCAAATATGACATAATTACCTTAACATAAGTTCATAATGCGAGGAGAAGCTGTCACCATCTTAAGATTGTCATTCCACCAAATCCAGAAATTGTTTTCGAAAATTGAAATGTTGTCCATGCATTTCTAATTGGTCTTCATATGATGTCCACATGGTCACCTGGACAAGTCGTTTTGAAACTTATTTGAGATGACTTTTCGCAGCAGCAACAAAAGAACTTGTTTCGAAATTGTATTATTAGCTTATTCCCTTCCTAACTTCTTCTGCCAAAATCAAGCATTCTTTGACATGGTTTTGTCCAACGAAAGTGAACTTCTTTTCTCTTTATTCCCTATAAAACACATAGAAGTTATACAACAATAACAAAGTATGCAACAAGTATAACAATAACAAGTAACAACAATAACAAAACATTAAAGAAAGCCAACAAGAATAAACCATTGTGCTAACACAAAACAAATATTCATATCATTTCTCTTTGTTCATACACAAATAAAATCAACTCAAACATTGTGCTAATCACAATAGTGCTAACACAAAACAATCTATTGAGTTCGAGGTCCTCTATATGCCTCACATCGCCAATTTTTTCTTTTTTATTTTATTTTCTTTTATTTTTTCTCTTTTTTTTTTTTTTTTTTACTTGTTTTTTTATTTGTATGTATTTCTCTCTGTCAATGCAATTCATTTCTCTTCTACATTCTTGTTCTCCTCACTGAATTTCTCTGCCTATACGTGTCATATAAATACTATCTTGAGTGGATCCATCTCTACTTCCATTCTCTTGTGATGGATCATTGGATCCACTCCCCCTAAGATAGTTATGTAACACAGCAACAAGCCAAAACAAACATCAACCTGTTGTACATAAGCCAATATCGGCTCAGCATCTAAGACCCGAAACCGCTTCTTGAAGACTCCAATGCTCCCCTCAACGACATCCTTAGTGAAGAGTGCCTAAGTTAAATAATTCGCGTCATTTCTGGAGGATTATTTGTATCTCTTTCAAAGTGGGTACCGATACACCTGCATATACGGAGGCTGAAGCCTTCGATCACCCATACCCAGCATCCTACAAGGTAATATTTACCTACATTTTAATAAACTTAGTAGTAAACATAAACCTATGAAGGTATTTCTTATATTAAATTGTAGTAACAAAAGGAATGAATAAGTACCTTCGGGAACCTTAAAATCCCCTTCTTAGTGCATCTCCCAAGACTCTCGAATACCATGAGCAGAACCCTCCCAACCAGCCAAACATATGGAACTTAAGATTCATAATCAACCACCCCTCGAATACATTTTGATTGTCACCCAACTTTCTACACACGAAATCTAATCGCATCTCAATAGGCACAGAGCACGT
>SNQN01005078.1:0-2500 GCA_008642245.1 Bassia scoparia | reverse complement strand
CTCTCCTTTCCTACACTTGACACATCATATATCTCTTTCCTTCACATCACTTCCACTATCTCCATCTTTTACTCATCCTTTTCCTCAAAATTTTCCAACATTAATGAGCATCCTTTCTCACTTTCTCTCCTATTTAATATACCCCACCATTTATTCCTTTCTATTTACATATATTTATTAATATTAGTCAAGATTATTAATGTTGTAAATGATGTAAATAATAATGATAAATAATTAATTAATAATCGTTAAGTAACAACAATGAAATAAGGAGAAAAAATAAACTCGAAAATAATAAAATTAAATTGTTGGATCGATTGACAATACAAGAGGGGGTTAAATTGATTGGAAACTTAAATTATATTTTGCGAAATTTAAAAACTTTAAACAAAAAAACTCGAGACTAGAAGTTTTCCAAACACAAACTCTCAAGACAAACCGCTGAGATAAAATTGTGCCTGATACAACACAGAAACTTCGTCTTATAATTATATAGGATACAGCACCATACTACAATCTAAGACACCGTTCTAAAGTTCTTTTGCTTGAACTAAAGAATCCTGTAACCAACCCCACTGTTGGTCACCCTCTAACTCTCGATTTCAACTGAAATCCCTTGGTTATGAACACTCACAACCCCTTGCTTCAATCAATAGATTAAACCCTTACAATCAATACAGACTTAATTGATTGGCACTTATGTGAAGTAAAAAACTCAGATTAATTTTTTTGCTCAGTGTGTTTAATGATTCCTAACTGAGAGTATTAATAGTGAAAATTATGTATGTAAGCGTGGAAGCAAACAGTAATCCCACCTTCATACTACATCCTATTTTGTAGGAGTAGTGCTTAGTGAACATGACCAGCAAGTAACAAACACACGATCTCACAGTTTTGGTTAGCTTGATGAGCAAGCCATTTAACACGATTTCCTTAAGTTTTCCACAATTAAGGAAAACCTTTTTGTCAATCAAAACCGTTAAACCATAAAAATCTTTTCAAAAAAAAACATTTTTATCCAAAGATATAAGATTACAGTTATGAAGAAATATACTAACAGAAATAATTTTATTATTTAAAAAGATTTTATTTATTTCATAATATACAATTTACCTTAGTTTATTCCAAAATATCTTTTAATAAACTTTGAATTAAATCCATTAATAGTCATAAATCACAAACCTTAATTATATATCTTTATCCTATGAGCCAATTAATCACACATTAATGTCAAGCGTACAATAAATCTAAAAATATAATTTTCTAGACCTATGTCCAAAGATCTTCTCCACGAAACATCTTCGATCACGAGTTATGTTTTAGGTAATGGCCAAGGAACTCGAGTCTCCTTGTAGTGTTGACTCTTCCTTGAGCTCTTTCAAAATCTTCAATAGCCATGGGAACTTCTTCCTTCTCCTAGTTATCATCATTCCTTTAAAACTCCTCAAAGTTTTGAACCCATCTCACAATGCTTAACACACATATCAGAAAACACACATGAGTTTGTTGTTGGTTTGTTTGTCATTCATCAAACATAGGGTACAACCATAATTATTTTGTGTTTGAGAGTATTTGTACAAGTGAAACTAAAAATATGTAAAATTGTTAAATTTTTTCTCACTTTTATAGATTTTTATGACGTAGTTGGTGTTTAGATTTTCAAAATAAGTTGTCGTTTGCAAATTTAACCGTTATACGATTTTGGAGCAAAAAAAAAAAAAACTAACAAACAAGAACTTGACAACTTCAACAAGTTGTGGGAAGAAAATGACAAAAATAGTTGTTTTGCACTATATTTGCACACGGCCAATGTTTCATATCCTCCATGGAAAGGAAATAAGGATTCCTTTTGGATAAAGGATCCTCCCATATTTCCACATTCATGAGGAACTAGACAAGGAGACAAAATATAGCAGAGGATAACATTCCTCAACAATGTTGGTGTTCTTAGAATTACATACTACTATATCTTTAATATTTACATTTTAAAGTTTCTTCTTAATCATATCAAAGAAAATAATATTAAAAAAGAAATTAATAGTGGTAATAGTAATAACAAAACAAGAAAGATAACAACAGTTAAGGTTGAAGGAGATGTGGGAACCTAGAGTTTGGGTGGAAGTGGGAAATATTCAGTGACCTACTCTCGAATTTTCACGTATCAGCTCACAAGAGCTAATTGAGGATGATGAGGTGGGTGATCTATTGTACTGGAAAGAAGCACAAAAAGGGGTTTCTCGATCAAATATGCACTAAATTGATACGTAATAAGCCGGAGAATACCACCTCATCCAAGTGGGATTTGATCTGGAGAGCTCCCTCAACAAAGAATTCGAGTGGTATTTGGCTTATTATCATGACAAGCTGCTATGTAATGCCAATAGACTCAAAAGACATCTTACAGATGATCCTAGGTGCCAAATTTGTGGGTATGCAGAGGAAACTATGTTACATTTATTAAAGGATTGCCATTTCAAGACAATATTAGGCATACTGTGGG
>SNQN01005077.1:2336-29435 GCA_008642245.1 Bassia scoparia | reverse complement strand
TGCTGCTGTTTTATTATGTTTGTTTCATTCTTAGGTTACTGGAAACTTGGAAGAGATTGCATGGATGAAGATGGAAGGCTTGGGAATCAAGAAATATTTTAATGTACCACATATTGGAGGGTTAGTGAAAGAGCAGTTAGATTGGAAGCAATGACTTTGACCTTTTCCTATATATTTGACCCTTTTTTCRTTCTATTTATGGTTGGTGACAATTCATCATCAGATTTGGAAGTGATCACATTGATCGAGGGCACCTTGTCAAAATTGCTGCTGAAAGGGCTGGAAAGCTTTTTCCGGGGAAATTTGATTTGCGAGTGCATGTTGGAGACACTGTATGTAGAATTCGTACTACTTATAAATTTTTGCTTGTCAATATACATACATCTTTCATCTTGCTTCATTGCTCGAATAACAACCTGCTGCTGTTTTACTTAGGATGGTCAGAAATATTTTATTCATTACTCATTTTTGCTGCAACTATGAGTCTATGACTGGTTCTTTTGCAGCCAAACGATATTCGAGCTGCCGAATTTGGGGGAGCTTTAGCAGTAGGTGTTTGCACTGGCTTCTTTGGGAAAGAGGAGCTCGAGCAAGCTAGCAACGGAGATGCTGTCATTCTCCAAGACCTTTCTGTTTGTGAGAGCTTCTTAAATTTGTTGGGCTTTTGAATATGGTTACCTTATTCTATGTATTTTCTCTTCTTATACCTATTTAATCATTGTTCTTGGAGTACTATTTCATGTCARGGGTCATATTCCAATGAGTATCTTTTCAAATATTTAAACAATTTTTAGAAAAATGAAAATAATGCTTGGGATGGACATTTCTCATAGCTTGCTTCATCAACAAAATTAGCAATGCTTCAGGATACAGCCTATTATCTATAATATATTCTGATTTTTATTCAATGTTTTGGGGCCTTTTCTTTGTTCTTTCTTTGGAATTTGTAAGATCAAAAATATATTTTTTCGTGTTGGAAAGTGCGACCACTTTGAATGTGGCAGTGTCCCCTAAACCATGTAAAGTTTGAAGTTCTTATGTTTGTACCTCTAAATGTCTTTATGCACCAGGAAGTGGAGAAAGTAGGTCTAGTCATGTTACTTGGTCATTTTTTAAAATTATTATTTTAAGCACTGTAATCAAGTGATTCTTGGTCATTGTTTAAAAATACTCAGCTGATGTAATATATTGACAACTGATACATGGAGTAGTTGCTAAGTCACAATCCATCTCTGTTGTGGACTTGTGGGTGTTATTTAAATATCAGGGGGAAAGGTTTCCAATTTTTCATTTCTAAAAGGAAAAGAAGCTATTGGAGTTCATTGACATTTGACTGTTTGGCTATAGTTAATGAAGAATTCCTTTTGTGTTTTGTTTCAAAATCTACAAAACTCTTCCTTTGAACTGTGTCTTCATCTAGTCTTAAGACGTGATAATTGTGAGGACCTATAATCTCTGACTTCACACTTCCATACGAGGATCTGGGAAAAACAGAAATATGGAACAAGGGAAGAAGGAACAAAGAGAATATTGTTGACATTTGACATTGACGGAACCTTACTTCAAGGCCTGGTTCAACTCTAATCATTTTCATCGAGCGTTCTCCTATGCTTTTTCTGCAAGTCTTCTTGGAATCCATGGTACCACAGATGTTATTCAGGTGCTTTTATCCATGACCTATTTTTTTTTGAGCACTATGTCTTATCTGAGTTTATACATGTCCTCAATTCCTATTCTCTCTTTTTTTGTTTGATTAAGTTAATTATTGTTGGTAATTGGTCCTAGTAACCCATGTAAATTCACTATAGAATAGTTTTTAATTATTATGTAGTGAACTAAGTGTCGAGTCATAGTGATGTAGGGTTGATATTTCGCCTCTTAATTGCTGAATTTGATTGTATTAAACTTGTAATGCTTATGTTAGTTCTTAACTTCCTACAAAGCTTAGTTCCAAAGGCTAAATTTCTTGCTCTTTGGAGCATCCAAATGATAAAAAATTCTTGACTAATAGTCTTATGTACACTTGGCTCTAGGTGCACTGGGATCATTGTAGATTAGTGTTTCGTGCTTATTTGAGTTGATCATGAAAAAAATTCTGTAGAAAAAAAAAAACATGAACGCAAATTTTTGGCTACTCCTTTGTATTACTGATCTCCTACCTCGTTCTTTAGGCTTAGTAGAAGTTAATCATGTTATTGATAGAAAATCATTTATCTCCAGGCCCATGGATTGACTGATCGCGCGATTCTCGTGGGCACACTTGTCCACTTGGTATACCATCTAGGTTGGTAGCTTTCTGCACTTTCTTTCCGTTGTTTTTATATAATGTTCTGCATGCATTTGAGTTATTATAACTGGCCACTGCTTTAAGTTTTAACTGACAGTTTTCTTGTTATATTCAAATTGGAAAATGTCTGAGTGGAACCTTTTACATGATGAAATTAATGGGACAGTATTTGGGTGAAAATATTTCGGCAATTTCGCTACTAAGTGCTAATTTCTGCTGATGTAATTTGCTTTGATGATGAATTTTCTGCATTTAAGACTCCTATTTTTTTTTCATCCATTCTGGCTGCATGATTTCCTCCTCTTGACCTTTGTACTGCTACTGTCTTTTACTTGGACTTAGGCAGCTAATTCTCTTGGCATCTTAATTATTGTACATCCATTAGTCAGGTGGTAAGCCATGGAATATTCTGGCTTTGGAACTAGGGCATTTTCAGGTTATAGATCGGCCTAAGTAATTAATGAGTGCAAAATCTCATTCACAGATATACTGATCATCTTGTGTTATTTAAGGTTGCTGCTGAAAAGCTCCCAGTTTTGATGCAAAGATGATTGAATATGTAAAAATCTCAATCCAAAGATCTAAGAGAGGCATCTTGAACTGCTTCCTGGTGTGAATCACTCCTCCAAGCCTTATCATCAATGGATAAGATGTGTTCATTGGATTGGTAAGTGTGCATGTAGACATATTCTCTATTTGAGTATCTTTGAGTGTTAATATTGTTTTTTGTTTTACTTTGTTGTAATTCACTTTGCTAATTCAGCTTTGAAATCAAAATCTTCTCTTGTTTAGTGTTTCTTAGGTCCATCACTTGTAATAATTGAAGATAAACTTGCACTTAACCATGACTATCTTATTGAAGGGGAGGTTTATGGGAATAAGCAAAGTCTATGTGTCAGTTGGAATTGTTGTTTATGAGGTGCTGTTTCACTAATTTTCAAGTTTGTTTGGTGGTCCGTTCCATTACAAAATCTCTAATCCATTAATTGTTTTTATCTGAAATCATTATCTTTGAAGAGCAGCTATTCTAATGTAATCTCCATTCATGATATGATCATTATCCGGCTATCTGCCCTCCTCTCAATCTCTCATGATGAACAGAAAGTGGATCATGCGAGGGGGGCGGGGGGAAGAGAAGAGAGAGAGAGAGAGAGAGGAGGAGGGAGGGGGGGGGGGGGGGAAGCATGTCTCGTGTTTTTTTTTTTTTGGAAAGGCGAGAATGAGCATGTTGTTGATCATGATACATGAGTCAGGAACCAAGGATTGCCTGAGATGTTTTAGAATTCACATGTGTAAGTACTGGTAGATCTCATGCTGCACACCCTCTCCGCTACTGGTATTAGTTGGTGATTCTAAGGTTTCTCTGTTCCTAACAACACTTAGCTTGCAGATATCCAACTTTAATAGTACTTGCAACAGTGAATGTTTAAATGCATCCACTTGTTTGTTCCTGACCGATTTCATGTTTTCTTCTGTTAGGTTACTGGTAACTTGGAAGAGACCGCGTGGATGAAGATGGATGCTTTGGGTATCAAGAAGTATTTTACTGTTCCATGTTTTGGAGGGTTAGTTAAATTGTCTTAAATATGACTTCTCTTTTATATGTTGCCTGAGATAGGTTAATACCACATTGTGAATTTTTGACGATAATTCATTCTCAGATTTGGGAGCGATCACATTGATCGAGGTCAATCTCATCAAAATGCAGCAGAAAGAGCTGATAGCCATTTCCTGGGAATTTTGATTTACTAGTGCATGTGGGAGACACTGTATGTTGGAAATCTACTTCTAAAGCTTGCTTCTCAAATATTTTTTTCAGAATTGCTCAATGATTTTGAAGTCTTGGGGACTGTTTACATTAGCTTATTTTCAGTTCAGTTCAATTCAGTTAAGTTCCATTCAGTTCAGTTTCTTAACCCAATTTCTCTCTCTCATAAAATATTCAATTCAGTTCAGTTCAGCTTCATTCAGTTCAGTTCAGTTCAACTCCATTCAGTTCAATTCAGTTTCAGTTGAGTTGATTTCAGTTAATGTAAATAGGCCCTTGGTGTTGTCTTATGAAAAGGATGAATTGCTATTCTCTAATTATGTGGATATTCTTTTGCAGCCAATGATATAAAAGCAGCTGAATCTGGGGGATTTTGGGCAGTAGGGGTTTGCACAGGTTATATTTCAAAAGGAAGAACTGATACAAGTCAGCAATGGAGGAGCCGTCATTCTTCAAGATCTTTGTGATCATAAAAGCTCTTTGAATTGCTAGTGTTTTGAACTGAATATTCTTCATTATGTTTAATAAATGTAAACTGAGTAAATAATTAACTCCATTTTACTTCAATTGGCCTTCCTAAAGATTTTGTTGAATTGTAAAACTAACAACGAGACATATTATATCATGTATTCATGTGTTGATCACAATGCTCTTTCAAGCTTGAAAATCAGCCTTGTTTCGCATGGCTATGCTATTTTTAAGTTTTGTGTTTCTAACTATCTTGCCAATGGAACCTCCCTATTATGGTTGATTTCTAGATTTGTTATTTTTTTAAATGCGTAATCTCTCTGTCCTTAATTTAGGTAGCAAATACCATAGTTTCATACTTCAGTAAGCTTTTATGCCTACTTGATCGATCCACCCATTATCTCCCCTTTTTTCTTGTTCGTTCTTATTCTAGACTCAGCTGGAGGCATCATCAGTATTCGGTTTAAGTTTTGCAGTTCTCGAGCTACCAACAAAATCAAATACTTGATGCCGTTTTTAGGGTCCTTGTTTATACGGGTTGCTGAAATTCCTCATTTCAATCAGCAACGAACCCAGAAGAACAAACATAATGCCAGGGGGGACAAATGAGTTTAGTATTCTGCTAATGTAATACCTTGACAATGGAATTGAGATAACTTACAGTCACAAACTAACAATCAGAATTTTGAGCAGAGATTTTATTTACAATTTAATCTTCTATGTTTTTTTTTCTCCCTGTCATCTAAGAAAACTAGAACAGAGGAAAAGAGAACTAGTCACATCTTTGACATCTGACTATTCTTGTGCTATGTTGATTAATAAATGTAGCTTATTCTGTACGATCTGAGTACTTCTTCAACCATGTTGACAGAAGTACAGAAAACTAAAAACTAATATATGACTAAATCCTCATTGAAGACCTGTATTAAACAASATTATCATTCATGTTAAGTAATTATAGTAGACCCAGAAAGGAGCATCTGTGTTATCCTTGGGTAAGCTTTGAACATAGAGGTAGAATCTTGACAGTTCCTCTCTTGAAACTGTCTCTGCATCTATTACTTCAGATTCGCTCGTCAGAACCCACAGATCTTCTGACTTCACTCTCCGCAATCCTCCTCTGCAGAAGGGGCATGATTCTGACTTCCTATTCCTGCAATTTTCCGAATATTTTTTTGAAATTTCAGAATCAGAATCAATAATCGTGTATCATTTTTTCATAAAACAAAAAAAATCAAACGAAACAAAACATTATAAAATCTTTGAAGCTCCGAGAGATATAAGCTCAGGTAAGGCGTAATAAATTCGAATCAAGGAAGTCCGGGGAGAAAATATTGACTCGGATTCCCTACTCCGATATAACTTCATGACATGTTTACATTGCAAGCTTGCAATGTCAAACTCAAGAACAATACTGTTATAACTTAACTGTGTTTACACTGCAAGTTGAGCATGTTTTTCTGACTTCAGTTCTAGAGTTTGGTACAACCTTTCGAAAACTTAAACTTTGGTTGGTAGATTGAAATTAATATAGGCAAGATTTTWGCACATTAATAACAATACATATAAGCAGAAACTAGCACAATAATAARCATACATTAGCATAAAAAGATCAGTCTAAGATTTGTAACTTTACCAGTTTCGGTAACAATTGATGCACATTGCATGACAGCAACCAGGCAAAACCATTTTAGTAGTTGGCACCAAACATATTCCACATTCCTCCTCTCTTTCTTGATCAATGTCCTTTTGAAGCCTACTATGCCCTAATAATTGCTTGCTTTTTTGGGTCAAAAGACTCTTGCTTTCTTGCTCCACCAAGTCATTGTGAAGCCGTCTAAGAGTGGGAAGTATGATAGCTGCCAATTTCGAATTGTTCGTAGATAAAGTTAGTGTTACGACAACGAGGGGTGATGAATCCATAAAAACGAAAAAAAGGACTAATTATGGTCTTTTCAAAGTTCATACGACATCTTTAAAATTTACGAAATTTATAGACTTGGAAAGAATAARCCCGGAAATCCGGAATTCTTGACTGATGTTGTAAACTACYTACGATATGTAATTAAAATTTAAAGTCAGTGAACAGTCTTATCATGTGGTCATGTACATACCATAGAATTCTCTTACAGTTGCCTTGCTCCCTTGGGTGGATATGTGTGCCCTTCCATCAGGATAAGCCTGTTTTGAAAAATTCAAAAAACTGACTTGAACAATCAAAATATCTCATTTAGTGGAAATAAATTTTGCACATACTCACATTCAGGAAAATTATACCCTATGATTTTAATTTATCGATTTTTTATAACAAATTTTACACAGCTGAGAAAATAACGACAATATGATAGTCATTCAAACAGAAGGAAAAAAAAAACACTTTCTTGGTGCCCTGTTCAAACCAACCAAAATGATTCCTATATTAAGGAATGTATTGAAAACACAGGCTAGAGACATTCTTGAATGTCATCAGCAGAGCATCAGAAAACAATTATCATGACAATTATCAAGCGATCGACGTAAAACTCATAATGTATGTAGAAGGAAAAGACAGACCAACCTCATATATGGAGATGTGAACAGATTGAAGTTAGAGTGGGAAAAAATGAGCAAGAACCATCAACCATTGAAGCAGAGGAATAACAGAGGAGATAGTTGATTGATGGACCAATTTATGTGAAGGGAAACACCCTTTTTGGCCTAGGAATTGCAGTCACCCTGTCAAACAACAACAAACACAATAAAACATGAATCATTCCAACCATTTAATTCGAACCATGTCGCGCCCATCCCCATGTGTTGAACAACAAAAAAACGGAGACAAGTATAATAAAACTCTTTACGACGAAAAAGAAAAAAAAAAACTCACAAGGCATTGGCATGTTGTAGTATCAGCTTCTAACTCCATGATCAATTCCTGTATGAAGACCTTCCTAGTTGATAATACACCATTTCCAATTATTCCTTCCAAAAAAAAATTTCTTAATTTGTCTCACATAAATATTTGTAGCACCTTGTGGTTGTTGTGTATTTCAGAAAACAAGGATTGGAAAGAAAGCTCAAAAACCTCGAACTCAAATGTTAACTTTAAATGGTAGAGATGAGCCTAATATTCAGCTTTTAATTAAAATAAAACAATAATTAAGGTGCCAAAACTAATTGATTTGTGCTCCTCATTATCTTCTTGTGTTTTTGGAATTATATTTCTTTTTGAGAAAACAGGATTCTGTTCTCAGTATAATAATTGATTTAACTAGTTGTTTGGTTGTGATCATCCTTTTTTTATAATGGACCATTAACATTAATAATATAAAATATTATATATAGTATAAATTATAATATATAGTTTTATTTAATTGTTCATTAATCATTGTTAAAAAAGTATGACTTATCTCAAATTTTTAATAAATAATATTCAAATTTAGCTACTATATTCCCGTTGTGATATAAATAAATTAAAGAAAGTCTTGACTTGTTGTAGTAGTAATTAATGTTTGCGTCAAAAGCTGTTTATTTTCTTGTTTATATTTTACAAATTAAAGTGGAGAGTTGGGGCTTAATTAGCCGCTTGGGTGATGAACATACCACATAGACAAACCCCCTTTTTGGTATTCTTGACAACATTTGATTGCAAATCCTACTGGAATAATTTTTACACTTTTTTGTAAATGAATGATCAATATTGAATGACAATCTTGAAAATTTGTAATTTGTAATGTTTGTGGTGGTTAAGATGATATTCCCTTTTGAAACAAAAGATTTATATTATGCAATCATGTGTTTTTTTGACACGGGTTTCGAATATCGATGCTTCGACTTTGTGTCTTGATTATGATTTAATTCTAATTGTACCGAAATAAATAAGTAAGAAAATGTACGCGATGCGTGCATTAGCCTTTTAGAATATTTAATTTTTTTATTTTTTTGTTTTTTTTAAGTAAAGGATTTTACTTTTATTTTTTGGTTTAATGAGAGTAAATAGGGTTTTTTTTGTTAAAAAAAACTAACATTTTTTCGATGAACGAAAGAAAGCAAACTTTTTTTATATATTTTTATTTTTTATTTATTCTATTTAAATTATTATTATATATGATTTTTCATTTTTAGGTTTTGGATAAGATTATATTTTTATCGTATGTTTTAGCTCTTAAAAGTTAATAAATTTGCTTTAGATATTCACTTATTTGTTTATTTATTTTTTATATTTAGTTTATTTAATTTTTTAAAAAGTTTTGGTAAGATATATTTTTTATCGTTGTTGTTTTTAGATCTAGATCGTTGCTTAACGTTGTTAGATATTTCAGTTTTTCTTAATTATTTAGTTATTTAATTTATTCTTATATAATTATTTTTGGAATAAGATATAATCTTATTTTCTATTTTAATTTAGTTGATGTTATTAATTGTTAGAGAGGTTTCCGCTTTATTTCATGTTTTTATATTTATCATTAATTTAGTGTTTTTGAATTATGACTTCGTTAAGAATAATTCTTTTTTATTTACTCTTTTTAAATTTAGTTATGTTTTTCTAATTTTAATGGTATCTCGGGAGCAAAAAAGTTCGCAACAAAAGTATCGATCAAATTGCTTAGGGATTTTGCATCCGTAGAGTTTTTATAACAACCTCTACAAATAGAGTTCAATCCTAACCTTATATCTTACAATCAATGGCTGTCAAAATTTGTGAGGTATTATTGGAGAAAAGAGAAAGTGATTTTTTGAGAAACAATATATAATCATTGATTTCGATAATCAATGGCTAAGAATGTTTGAACTCTACACATTAGAGTTTTTATTAAACCCTACCGGATCGATCACAATAGAAGTTTTTAAACATAGATTATCTAATATACAAGTACAAATTGGGGCATTTTTATTGTTTATATGGCAAATTTCTATTATTATTTTTTTTAAGAAAAGGTTATTATGGTATAAGATATGTGAGAATAAATTATCATTAAAAGATATAACAAAAAAATTTATTAAGGTTATGTAGTCAATAGAAAAATGTTTTGTCACCTTTAAATAAAGTAATTTCAATAAAATTAATGTATGACTATTACACAGTATTAGATGTTATGGAACGGGAGGGACCGCCAAGTTCCATTGAGCTTGGGCCCACTAAAAAGGCTTGGACATATTGTTTTTTACGAGTTGGACATATTGCTTTAATTAAAAGGTATAAATTTTAATTAGCATAACTTGATATAAGAAATATACGAAGTATCTAATTTACTACGGCAGTACTTCGTTTACATAAGCTGCGCCATATTAATCATTAATTTGATTCTCTTTGTGTGTTGGCTGAAGAAGTACCTTTAGAAGTACTTCAGTGTAAACTCTAATCTTCGTAATAAATTCACACGTTCTCGCTAAAAAAAAAAAATAATTACTACTTCGTTAGTCTATTGCATATCCCCTACTAGTATATAACAATAACAATGTTACTCCGTAATTGCTATTCAATTATGATTTGCTATGTCATAAGTGTATTGTACTATTTTTTTGTTTTTTTTTTTTTTACTAAGAGGCCCTACAATGGACGCGATGAGAATTGATCCTCATGAATCTCTTGAAATCAGAAGGAAATCTTTAACCACTTAAATTATAAACTCACTCTTGTTATTGTTACTATTGTGCTATGTAAATAACTTTAACATTTTTGTATTAGATTAATTTTTGCCTCTTTCGTCCTATAATTAGGGCGAACATTAGGGCTAAAAGTCAAACCTGTGAAAAAGGCTCATTAGTTTGATCGCAAATTCTACTAAAGTCTCGTGAGTCGTGACCAATTTCTCATTATGGTCCAGGACAAATGTTCCATATTCAATAATACAAAATTGTTTGGTTCATCTCCAAAAGTAAATGATCATCTCCAAATACAAATGTTCATATTTGAAAAATAAAACATTTGTATTTTTGGACATAAGCATTTACTCGAGATCATAACGAGGAATGGTGATCATGGAAACTAAGTATTTAACCCTATTGAGTTTTGGACATGGATTTCTAAGATCCGTGACGAAATACATCAGTCTTGACTCTTTAATCTTGACCCGGCCCAAGCTTGATCCAGAGACATTGACCCTAAAATTGGAGGCAGTTCAAACTTAAACAAGGGCAAGCCTAGCTTTCTCCCGCTTAAATTGGCGTTTGTCTGGCTGCCATTCATAACAACACATCCAGATTAGCTGATTCAGAATTTATTTTAAATTCTACACGCATTTAGTATTATCATTCATCATTCATTATTTTTATTGTCTCGATTACCAATTATACTATTAGACAGTTTTGCGTTAATCAAAATCTACTTCATGCTTTTAGTTAGAACTCGTTTATGATCATGATGAATTGTGAAATTGTTTCACTGATTGATTGCTGAATCATCGATGTGAATGCTGATCGTTGTTTTAGAATTTCGCCAATGAATTACTGATTTTGGAAATTCTAATTAGTTATTTTCCGCCATTGTAAATTGTAAAAATTCTAATTAGTTTGAAGATGAGATAATGACGTCTATTAATTGTAATCGATTTACAAAATATTATTGTTCACGGATTTGTTCTTTAGGATGCATTGCTATTGTAATTTTCAGGGGCAAAAACTTGCGCATAATCTAAAAACTATGAAGAATTTGGGCAAAGGGTTTAGTTGTGTTTAGCTGTAGTGCGTGAACAATCGATATTTTAGTGTGCCATTACCAGACATAAATGATTATATTTTGGGTGTGGGAATGATCCACTAAGACATGATGTGGACGAGATGTAGATCCCGAGTCTTGGATATCGCCTCCCTAGACCTTAATCAACTAAGCTAGTTGACGATGTGGATTGACATGAATGAATATAGTGGGTATGACCTAGTGGGCAATGCTGCTGCCGTATACGAGTACCCACTTGCGATTGAAATGAGGATGTTGTAGGTTTGGGTTTTTTAAAGAGATTACGCTTTGTTGCGTAATCATTTACGTTCTTAAAATTGTAGTCGGAAATTTGGTTAACACTTAGTAGTTGGTACGAAGTTTATTCTAATTGAATATTAGAAGCTCATATGGAATGCCCCTGCTTGGCATTAGTTGGTGTGGTAGACTTGGTCGTTATAGATAGCTTATCTCCTTAAGTATACTCGTTACCAACTACTAAGTGTAACCATAATCTTCCGCATACTTAACGGGATTGGACAATAGTCTTCAATAGTAATATAATTTGAAACGTTCGATTTTACCTGGATTCGAGGTGAACCAAATGGTATTGGTTGAATTGACTATTAAGAGAATCAAGTTGTTGAACATTAAGCATATGCTGCAGCTATGTGGTGCTGTTATATGATTTGGTTGCCTATGGTACAAACAAAACTTGAAGTTGCGTTCAAAAGAGTTTGTAAGTTGTTAATTGCGAAGAGAATATGTTTACAAGGGTTGAAACACGATACATATAGGAAAAAATCTAGAGCTATTCAAATATATCTAGTCCAAACATCTTCTCCTTGGATGAATTATTGTACAGCATTAAGTAGGCACTTTTTTATGCTACATTTGTGTAGCAGTAACAAGAGATTCTTACAATTTTATCTTGGATGGGGTTGCTCGAGTTTTGACAAATCTGGACCTCTTCTATCTCAAGGAAGCTTGTCAACAATGTTTTCCTTTGGAAGATTGTTTTCTCCCGCTGCCTGAAGACGTATTCTGGTTATGTTCAGCTCCTTTCTCTTAACATCACTGCATCTGTATGGCCCAAAATAATTCCTGCATTTTTTAGGTCGTGAGATTCCATGCTGGCTCAACGCATTTGTATAGCATATTTAGCCACTCGCCATACAGACTCAAGCTAATGTTGTCTGCTAGTTAAAGGAGTCCATCATACTTCCAACATCCCCTTACGTATCAGTGGACCTCGCCTATAAAGAGAAACAACATATGAATCAGACATATAATCTTCGCTTTCCAGAATTGAATATAATAAATCTCCAGTAATTTGCATGTCATTGTGGGCTGTTGACATTTATCGTCATTTTCTTGCTTAGTTCATGTCAATTTAGTGTGAACATAAGTATGTCAGATTCTAAGGTCTAAGCTCATTATGCAAGTTTTGGGAAATAATCTGCTCCTAAATGCATGAAGCAAAACAAATATACCCAGTGGGACATATTCCATGCATCCCCCATATCTTCTGTTATAGGCCTTTTCCAGATATGATTCCAAGAGAACAAATGCCGAAAACTTATACATCACTTTTCTCAGTGAGCTGCCTGATTTGCATAATAACCTAAAGAAACAAAGATACATGCAAGTTAAGTAGAAAGAAGTTGTTTAAGAGAGCCGCTTGATTAATTAGATATTCACTAAGAATCTGTACTCTGGACTAGATAGCCTTACTGTCCTTTAAGCTATGCTTGATATATGTGAGTGAGATCCTCTCAGCTGTGTGAGGAGGCCGAAGTCTGCTACTTATAGCCCTCATATTATATCAAAAGAAGAATTTGCTTAGTTTTAAACAATCCCGATGAATAATACTTTGACTGCATGCCAGTGTGCAAATTATCAAGAACCTCGTGAACCCATTTTTCAACCTTAGCAGTTCTAATCAACATGTAATGTTGAAGAAACAAATACTGTATTACCTTAGCTGAATCTTCTGCAATACGCAACGATTGTTGCCAGTCCAGCTGCCTTTGTTTGAAGGGGATCTGTTGGAATGACTTTAATCAGGTTGTCAAATTTAACCTCCACATTGACTGACAAGATGGAAATTGGCAGTAGAGTAGCAAAATGTTTAGAAAAACAGACCATGTATGTGATCACGCAGGGTTCCATTTGTGCCATATATTCAATAGACCAGATCCTTGTGTTTGCACTTCTCACAATATCCAATAAGAGGAACCATATTTCTGTGTGAATTCTGATAGCAGAGAAACTTCAATTGTTAACTGCATTTCCATTAGGCAACTTCACATATATATTGATTATTACATGTTTAACTTCTACATGTTATTAATTGCACTACCTTGCTTCGTGATATATGCTTTTAAATTTTAATTTAAAATGCCAAATGGTTAAGTGATTATGTCTTATGCTCTTATTCATGTTTCTGTTGGCTTGTAACACATTTGAGACTTTGAGTTGGTTTTACTTTTCACTATTTACAGAAAGTTGCTGTTTGGCCACCTTAAAGTTAAGAATTAATAAAGAATGCGATTTGTATGATTATAAAGGAGTGATTATCTTACCTCAGTCAAAAACGCTTGGTTCCTTGGCTTGTTGCGGCGACCTATAAATTTAAACTGCGACCTCCTTGCCATCCTTCATTCTTCCATAGTAGACAACTCCAAAGCTCCCTCTTCCAATGTTCTTTGAGAATTTCATAGTGGCAGCTTCTATTTCAGACAGCTTAATGCAGCAAGCTACACCATCATCCAATAGATGTGAACCTCGGGCGAGGTTATGGCCCTTTGGAGGCTTGGTGCTTGCWCGTAAAGAGCCACCTAATGAATACAAAGAAAATATTTTGTTATATGCAAGCTGTTCTCCCTTGCTGTTAATGACAGTTAAATTGAAGATCTTGTCTGTCACCTTTATGGTCACTCTTTTGCTGAGAAGCCTTTCTTCTGAAATTGCGCAATAGTATATAAATAACTAGTATCACTGCCAAGAGTACCCCAAGTGCTGCTACAGAAATTCCTACGATCACCTTCACGTTTTTTCCTAGCTGCGTCCCTTTAGTTAGCTGAGGATTATTGTTGTAACTGCAAAAAGTGAGCTTATCTTTAATTTGCAAAATCGTCTACAATACTTGAAGCCAAAAGAGCAGAGGATGCTCTTGGGTAACAATACTGATATATTTTCAAAAATACACCTACTTCACTTTTGTTTGAGGTATACTCACTTGAAAACTAGTTTCTTGTTTAGCAATGCTGGAGGTATCTTGCCACTAAATAAATTGTTTTGAATGTCCCTGTCACATGAGAGTCGAGATCTATTAGGACCATTGGACCAGGTCTGATAGTTGTATTCAATTACACGAACTAATGAAACTTACAACTCKTGTAAGCTTGGTAAGCTTCCGAGGTAAGAGGGTAAAGATCCGTTCAGTTTGTTGTTCTCCATATGCCTGCCCATAGGTGAAAAGTGAGAGAGCTTATCAACAAATTGCTTATTGCTAGGCTGCTACTACCTTATTAATACAATGCACATTTGAGCTGATTGCTTACACAATTTTCAGGCTGATGAGATTGCCGCGATATCAGGGATGGGACCTGTGAGGGACATACCATCCAGCCACCTGAGAGATGCAATTTGAATTCAATAATGGCAGTAGAGAAAACATGTGAGAGGTATATGTTACACTATGAAAAGAGTACAAGCTTACAACTCTGCAGTGCAATCCATATATCTGAAGCCAGGTGGTATGAACTCCTAGTAGATTCTGTGCGACAATGCCTTCATGGAAAAATCAGAAACACCTTAGATTCAATTTCCATACTTCTCCAATAATGAAGAGGAAAATTAAGTATTTTCTTCACACTCAATTCTATTACAATCTTTATTTTCTTTCTAGTTTCTTAAAACTTATATTCTGATCTTGAGCTGGTCCTTGCATGTGTATGGAAATGCAAAAGGAATTATGGATGCCAGGATATGCAGTTTCTCTAGTAAACTGAATGTAAACTTTCAGTATCACTTTTTCCCATATTCGTACTTAAATATCAGAATTCGGTTTGTATATCAGTTTCTCGAGAAATTAAGTAATAAATTCAAGTCCCATTTTGAACGCTCTTACTTACATTCAGTGATTCGTGGGTGCGCAAAGATGAGCTGCAGATACCCTTCCCATGGTTAGGGAGTGGAACGGATCTCCGCTTCATCTTTCTTTTGTTTCTTTGTCAGACAGGCAAAATGGCACGCAATGGCGTTAAGTGCAATCACTACACTCAAAAAACCAACAGTCGTCACATCAATTTAGGCTTTGTTAAGGTGATCACTATCCGACAAGTAAAAATTTCATCTGTTACTGGCAATCGCATTATAACTACCATCTTGAGCATACAGTTTTAAAGACCAATGGGAACATATTTCGCTGATCTCAATTTGCACTCAGGAGTGGACCTTTCTGTTGAGTCTGGTGTCTTCACAAATAAAATGACAGGATCAAATCCAGAGTCACATTCATGTTAGCTAGCGTCATAGAGCTTTAGGTTGCATTAGCGTTCCTTGCTATATTTCACGATGCTGCAGTGCTGTAATCGGCACATAAGGCCGTTCCCATTTTGAACTTACGAGTCTCGATTCGGTCTCAAATTCTCTATTCACAAACTACCATAAGCTCTGGCATTGCGTGGAAAATCCTCAAGGCGTTGTCATGCTGATAGCAGGTTAGGTTCCTTGTACCAATTACTGGCGGTTTGCATCCTTACTGGTGATATTCCCTGTATACACATCTATGTCTCTATGTGTATTGATCCTTTCTCGTTCCTAGCGAGCTACTCAACTAGAAAGTTTCGGCGCCTTTTAACTTGGTCTATTCCATCACTCTATTATATGGGTCATCTCGGGACCTTAAAGTAGAAAAAAATATGTACATGACACAAACACCAAAACAGTGCTAGTCAGGAATATAGCTAGTCTTCCTTTTTTGTTGCTGTTATGCATATCATGAAAGAACTTGAGCATACATTTTTTCAGGAAAGCAAACTAAAAATTCATAGAAAGAGTAATTTGTATAATTTTTTTTTATTACCTTTCCTAAGGAAGTGGTTCATACCTATGGGATCGTTTGCTTAGGAGCTCCAAAGTTGACCCTACAGCAACCTTCAAGTAGAATTGTCCTCATAATCGGCATACATGGAGAGATTCAGTGGGTAGCGAAGCTCGAAGGAGTAGAGATGAAAGGACGACCTGTTTTGCACAGCAAACGCCGAGGACATCAATGGAGCTAGAAGGTGCCCGGTGATATCATTTCTGAATGTACGTTCTCGTCCGTCAAACACCGTGGGACAGTTGCCCATTTAGTGCATCCAAGTATGCGGAAGACTGGGATATGTATCTTTAGCATTTTCTGTGCTTCCATATAGAAATGTTGCCTCAACAAGGTAGCTCCTCCTCTCCCTTTCGTGCCTAATGTTAATAGCCAGTATTCTGTCATCTGTTGGGAAGTCCCTCTTTAGTTGAGTGGCTCCCATTCACCATTTGGTTCTGAACATCTACCTGTTTGTCCATGACTCATATTCACGGTTCTGAAATCCATTTCTAACCCTGCTTTTTTTTATAGTATATTACTGCTCTCACCAATCTATGCTGATAAACTCTGAATATAAGTCAGTGTCAAAGATTGAATGCATAATAAGTTTACTTCATGATTAATATTCGATTCTTCAAATGAAATCTGAGATAATTAGTAGTTAGTATTGCATACAGTGGACTTGGGATAAAATACATTGTAAGAGAGAGGAGAAGCAAAGCCAACACCTGAGAATAATGAACCCATATTAAAGTCTGGAACAGAGATTTAGCTATATACACTAATCTAAGCCTTCATTTCGTGTTTCTATACACAAACATGGTGCCTTTGGTTTTTGCGGTGCCAAAATTTCTTTATCTTTACTAGGCGTATTTGCTGTTTCTCTCCTTTAGCTTTTGTTTCATGCAGAGTGGAATGGCTTGACTTGAGAAATGGCTCACTTAAGAAAGTACTCACGTCTGTCTGTATTTATAACTGTTTGGTTTAAAAATCTCTTGGATATTGAAGTCATTTTACTTGCATGATGGCATCAAATAGATTAAACGTCCTGTTTGTCAATTTAACTTGTTCAAAATGCTAAATATTTTCTTCTCCCCCTCTATATTGCAATAAACTTTTACCTGTTGTCTCAATTCTATCCCCGAAGCAGTTTGTAGAAATAGGACCATATTGACTAGTTGGAAATTTGTAATATAGTCTTAATTATGCGTTTTAATATGATGCCTTTATAATGCGTTTTTTTTATTATTTTTTTAGATTGATGATAATATATACGAAGTACTTCCTCCGTTTTCAATAGATGCAACAAGAAGGGGTATTTTTTGTGAGACATAAAGAAATTCTTTGTTGATCTATTCGAAACGGAGGAAGTATGTTTTAAGAGGCTCTCAAAAACATGTTTGTTTAACAGGCTCGAAAAATATGTTAAGGTTCTCTAAATATGGAATGAATTTTTTTGTTTTTGATTTTTTTAAAAGAAAATTTTCAAATGGTATCATTAAGTTTTGGTGATTTTTCAAATGATATCATTTTTCTAAAATTAATATTATCTAATATAATGATATTTGGATAAATGATACAATTGTTTTTAAAATGGGAATGCTAGTGTTTGAAATTACTCGTAAACATAATACGAAGTAGTATGTTTGGACAGTTTTAAAAATAGTGGTATCATTTGAAATTTAGTAAAGTTGTTACTATTTGAAATTTCCAAAAAAAAAAAAAAAATTCAATACTTGCAATTGATCTTCTATTATTCTATTATCCTTGGTTGAGTAATGTTCATTCACGGCTCTGGCATTGATATAGTGATATGTTACCATCCTTTCCTCAATTTCTGGTATATGCATGTTTGATTGGAATCTGCTTTTTTCTGAGATAAAGTCGTGTTGGTTGATTTTAAGGGTCACTTTTTTCTTCACCTTTAGTAAAGAATAATACGCCATGCAACTTTAAACTTTAAAGCCAAACAAAGAGCAGAAACCACTCGAGTTGATTAGAATCAGCTTATTTGCTGTCTTTGCCTATAATTTTAGAATATTAGTTGTGGTGATATGTGAACACATATCTGATATCTGCATGAATAAAACCGTGTGGGCCTGTTAGTTCTGAGTTCTGACATATGAGAGATTGATGCATCATTGAATCTTAACCATGGGYTTTGATATACGAAGTATGACTTTTCTTTTAATTTGGTTCCTATATTGTGTTCTCTATCACTCTACRATATCACCATAATTGTTTTAAATTGACAGCTTTGAATGCCATTTGTTCTTCCTCCATCTTCTAATTGCTCTCAAATCTCTGTTCTTAATTGTATTATAACATCTTCACCTTATGTTTCCTGTCCGTTTCATAATGTTATATGCTGAACCTAAGTATAGTAATCAAAGCAATTTTTGTATGATTAATTGATCAATATGATAATAATTTCCCGTTTGAAAATGTAGGGAGTTGCAATTATGATTTACTACATAATGTGCATATCAAACCATATAAATCGACTATAAATATTACTCCTTTCGTCTTTAAATACTTGTCACATTTGATCAAAAATCYTGGGAGCTTTTTGGGTCAAATGTAGCAAGTAATAAAAGACATAGGGAGTATAAATGATGTCATTTTTTCAATTCTTKTACTCTATATTATTGTAGGCTTTTTAATATTTATATTTCATATATCTTCAGCTGATTTTTAAAATTGATCGAGGCAAGGGATTTTACCCACCTTCACATCCCATGGGTCATTTCATACTGTTAATTAGTTTTCCATTTAACATAACATTCATAACCTTAAAAAACATAATGACAAAAACGATTGTTCTTGTTGTGGACCTAGACCTTGTGGTACCCTCCACATCTCCACTAAGCCACCCCATCACCATGGCAGAAGCGTCCTAAAATGAGGAAGAAATTTTGCATTTGTTTTTTCAATTGCCTATTTTTTTATTGGCCTCCTTGCCCCGTTGCTTATGGTGCACTGTATAGATGTGGATGCTATATCCTGTTTCTTTGTTTCCCTTGTGACGCAGGTCTAACATCCGCTTTAAAAGTCAAAAAGGCTAACGAGAATATGTGGGTTTCTCTCATGCATCATTCCTATGGTATACATTACGCGGAGCGATAATTTGAGGTGGTCCCGTTCTTAGTTCATGTGTTTGTCTTGTGCTCCTCCGCAAAAATGTCGCATTAAAATTCATTATTTGTCTTGTGCTCGTATTTTAACAGTACTCATTTTCATTCTCTGGTTTCAACTTTGTTACTCTCTAAATATTGTCCTTAATCTAAGAGTGGTGTTGTTGTCCTGTGTAATTGTGGTCGTTTAGTGTTACTTCTTGATTCTATGTAGATTTCTCCCCTTGATTGTATGCTTTCTAGTGTTATAATTGTTTGACTTAGTCACAGTTTTCTTCTTTTGAGCGTTACAAATCATATTGATTACTTTAGTCTCCAAATCTTATATCAATATTCTCTTGGTTTCAAAAGACGAAAAACCAAGAAAAAAAAAATAACACGAAGATACAATCGGTAGGTGAGTTGTATGAAACGTAACTTTAACATAGAAAGGAGAGAAATAAGTTGAAAAAGGTCAATTACATCCCAAAGAAAATTTAGACGAGCTAAGAAATAACACACCGTGATGAATACTAGATTCCATCACAGAATTTTAGTCCACTGATTTCAATGTAGGTTGACTTCGTCGAATTAATAGGCAAAATTAATCCGCATTATAGCTCAATTCTATCAAGCAGAGTTTATGGTGATTGCACGTGCAATAATAATTGAAACCTGTTAAGGAGACATTATGAGCAGTTATCTATGTTGATTCTATACGTTCGAGTTTGATTTTGCGGTACGTAAAATGTAACAGTATAACTTTCAGAGTTTGAAACAGTAATAATATATTACCGCTTAAAGAATTTTAATAATGAAATGGGTGAAAAATAATGCAATTAATACCATTTGATACTAACAGTCTAAATTAATTGCACTCCTGTTTTGGATAGGGCTCCACAGAGTTCCAATCTCCTAAACAGGACATTGTATTGATATACAACTGTTATATGGTCTTAAACCTTAACTTACTGATTTCAGATTATTGTTTAAAATGAAACAAAAGTATACCTTTTTCTTGTTCTAAAGAACATTAAATGCTCTTTTAACAAATGAACAAAATTATTTCAGATAGAAAGTTGTTGTTACTCTGTAATTCTGGCCAGAACCACCCATTTGTTCTTCTCTTTTTCTAGCACAGCTGATTTAGGCGATAATGACTTGAAACAAAAGAACAAACGATCGGCCTTTCCTTTTTTCTAGAGGAATCCATAGAGTTATAACTAATCCAGGCTTAGCCATGCATTATAATGGGGTTAATCAAAATCTATTATACTGAATACTAAAGCAATCCCCACCTTTCTATATTTTCACCTACCCAAAAATTCCACCTCACACAACCCCACTCGTAGTATGTTAAAATAAAAAAAAAAAATCGAAAAAAAATATTATAACTGACTGATAAGTTTTAAATATTAACTTTGGAAAGTATAAACTATTATTTAACTCAAAATCCTTGAATCACATTTCTATATTTTTAAACATCAATTTTATCTGGATAATTTAAATTATTATTTAAAATCGACATCATCAGGGACTCCCTTCGTGCAACTTAATATAGCCACCACCCCAAGAGCCACTATCAATGGTTAAAATTATAATATAAAACCTTACATACTATATAATCTGGTTGCTATTTATGCTTTCTTTTTTTAATTTTGTTTTTTTAAAAATAATTATAGAAATCGCTGCACGCACGGGCTAATCTACCGTAGTATATAGTATAACATCCATCAAACACTTTGGTATAACTCTATATTCTGTGCATCAAATAAAACGTAAAATTGGTCAAGTAACTTCTTGTGTCGCAGACTTTATGCAAATCGATGAATTCCTATTCTTTACACTTATTTTCCATTTCGTGTCCTTTTTTGTTTTCTTTGTTGTGGTCAGTGTAAATTGGGAAAAAGGATGATGCTTCACTATATAGAAGTAGAAAAGAAAGGAAATGTAATATGAAATAAGAGATTTAAATGTATGCAAAATGAAGTTTAGCTGAATTTACATATGAATATTAATAATTACGTTTACTGCAACGAAGTTTTAGTTTACTTTGTCGAAGAATACTAAATTAAATACCATATGCTATTTTTTAGCCCAAGCGGACAAGGTATTCCTATATGACCCATGTCTAATCTAACACATTATCATCTGTCGTGTTAATTGGACTCTAGATTGGAAGATGAGGGAAGCATCTGCCAAAATGATATTTGTCAAGTCTATAACACCTAACAAAACTATCAAATTTCAAATTGCTTGTTTTACCTATACGTCGATAACTGCTGAGCATTATCCCTTTTTCTAAGCTAAGTGAGAACACCTATACTTGTGGGTGGACAGCTCTGAGAATCGAGCACAGCACCCCACGGAAGACATCTAATGTGATGTCTATGCATCCTAAGAATATAGAGCTATGCTTGTAGACTGTATATACTAGTATAATGATACCTATCCAATACCCTCTATCAGCTCCTTAAAAGTGCTTGACATAATAAAAGATTGTTTCATCTTAAATGCTTCAAGATATGTTGTTAGTATCTGTATTTCAGCTTTTATCTGATCTCATATCATACAGATTTCCCCTTTCATTCTGCATTAGCAGTTGATGAAGTGAACAGGGTATCGTCTGCCTTATCATTTCTAACCTAGATTCTTCCTATATGTTCTCATCAAGTAACTTCTTGACACTGATGATATCCAAGATAGGTACCTATCATCTGTTTGCTTATATTCTTAGTCCACAAGTAAAAAGAACCACTAGTCTACACGGTGCCCATCACTTAGATTCATCATCAGAACATCATTATGCATATCTAAGTTCCGCAAATGCCATGACCTATATTTTTACACATAGGCATACTTTAATATAGTATGCAGAGATTTTGTTCGCCATTACATAAATAAAGTGCACTCTGAATTAGATGTACTTCTTCTCGATTTTGTTCTTTTCTGAACTATGCCACATTCTTTTATCTAATTATATTACTCAATTGGACTATATTCAGACTTAGTGAAACCTCAAGAGTTTGTCTCCGCTCGTACTGGCTATCATAGAAGAAGATGTGTCTTGTCCATGTGTACAACTTTGGTAACCAAATTTATGCGATAGAAATATAATATACGAATCTCTTTTGCGAATACTCAAGCTCTAGTATGTCGGTGTTTTAAAGACTCAATTTTACAGACTGTCCCAAACTTAATACATCCCCTTTCGGGTTATTCAATGGAACAGTGCACCACAAACATGCCGAGAGAGTACTGGTTCAAACACTGTATTCTATACACTCCTCTTTGAATATAAATCATTCCTATAAAAGTATTCTTGGATCATCCATCTGAGAAATAGGTCATTGAAAATCTATGATAGGTTGGACAGCAAAAGCAATTTAATATTACTTATGACTTCAAGTACTGATGCAAAAAGGTCTGCAAACTGGTCATCATCATATATTCATCTCTTTCCTGCTATATTATAACCTTACGACCGAACAAGCACGAATAACTTTATTTTCTGACTATTTATTAGGTCATCCAATTTGTGTTTCTGTGAAGATGCTCAAAAATAGGAATCAGAAACATAAGTTCTAGCTAATTAAAAGATTCTTCACACTTTCTTTCGTGGCTTCAATTAGCGTCAGAACTTACACGTGTCCATCTCTTGTGAGAACGTTGTGTTTTAGTCTCAGTTACATCTGTTCAGTAGGAACGCTTGATAGACACGCAATCATGACCTAATGACGTAGATGATCTGATTTATGATCTGTATGGGGTCTTGCTAATGACTTTGACGAGCAATGAAGATTACATAGAAAAATACACACATTAAAAAAGTGTTGCGGATAAACAGATTTCTTCTAGTTTGAATCCCCCTCCTGACATAAAATCTGTTCTGATGGGACAACCCCTGTATAGATTAAGACAACAAGTATCTAGATTATTTAGTAACATAAAAATAGCCGGCCATTTTTGTCATTGTCGGTAGTGAGGCTATTTATGTCATTGTGCATTATTCGTCTTCTATTTTACTAACTAACGCAAATTTCCCTCCTCACTTGATTGCATCACCTGTACGTATTTTTAGGGAGGGACCAGTTGCTTCATGTTCACCTATTCTTGTTCAAACTTATCCTGATCTCAGTGGGGCTGCCAACGCGGCGTATGTTGAATAGATTCGCAACCCTGACGCTAGCATTACCTACGTTATTCAACTGTCACTTAAATGATTTTCCACATCTTCCAGTATCTTACACACATTGCATTACCTGATCTCTCCAGATGCATTCCAAATTTGGTTGCCTAGATCATATGAGTCTCTAGTTCCATCTACTTGATCGATAGGCTTGTTGATGATGATGAGACCAGTGAACGGTTCTCCAGGAACTCCAATAATCCTAGTGGAGTCATCTTCAGAACCTGTAGTGAATGCTCAAGAAGAATTTGTCCTATCAACCATGAAACACAATAATACGATCGTACGTGCTCACTCAAATAACAGCGAACCGTCACTTTTGTATAAAAATACCTGTAGGCCAGTATTACTTGCGTATTTGGAGTATTTATTTCAATGGACTCCAACTCATCACTCCTGGGCGAACTATCCAAGCTGTTCGCGTAGAATCTCATCTCCCCATTGTATAACACACATAAGACTATTTGTCATCCAAAGCATTCTCTAGTTTTGCATTATTGGTGTTTTTTCGTATCCCTATACGCGTGAGATTTGCCATCAGGAGTCTTAACTTCAAAGAATATTGGATACGTAAAAAAAAATTGAAAAATGATCAAAGAAAAAAAGCAATGGCGTTCCGGATTTAGGATTAACATGCTGCTTACCATCTTTACTGACCTATCCTAACCCAGTATTAACTCATTAAGGAGACGCGATTTTTTCAAAGAGCATTTTTCTGGCCATCATCGCGTTCTAAGTGTTTGTTCAATTCCTCTTTTATTGTAAATAATACTCCATTTCTGTCAGATGAGTATCGCTGTGAGACATTCGAGTCAGAGTGTGGACTTACACCGTTGAGAAGCTGTTGTTGGATACACCCTGTTAATTTACATAGTTACTAATATACACTCATGCAATTCTCAAATTCTTCGTACAAACAATCACTTCCTTTTCCGTATGATCAGATAACTACCTTCTAGCAACAAAGCTAAATATGCAAACATTTCAACTGGTTCATTTTGATACTCTTGGCAATTCTATACGCAACACTCGACTTCTTGCAACTGTCTTACATCATCATTATAATGCAGAAAAAGAACAAGTTCCAAGTAGATCCGTTTTACCCCTAAATATTCTCAACCATAACAACACAAAACCACATACTCTGAATAGATGCCCATTCTCGACATCTTAGCACACGCCTAATATACTCAGTATCAAATCTCATATTTAGAATTGATACATTCAAAATTACGATAAGTCATGCTTAGACATAATAATTACCTACATCTCATTGACAATAAAAAGATGATATGGACAATAAGCGTTACCCTCCGCACATTTTCCTGCACTCTAATTCTCTATCTCCACCCTACCTTAATGTAGTGATCATGTTCCTAACTCACTAAAGCTCTCATGGTTTAGTTTATTTCTAATAAAGTGTCAAGTCTAGGCCGATGCCCAAATCATTCACATGCACAAAGAACATCTGCACTATAAACATAATCATCTACTAATCTCTTAAAAAATAATCGAACAAACTTCAAACAAAAGTTAATTAATCATTTTGGAATTTATCCTGAATTGCTGATAAGTATAACATCATTTCATAAACCATTGAGTTCGCTGCAGGACCAGTTTCACTTGCGTTTGATTGCCTAACTATGTGTTGACAAAGATCAGCTTGAAACTCGACTCTATGCCTTGTTGTACACAATGTTGAGTGATCCAATGGCTCATATATATATGTCTGCCAACTGCCCTATCAACCATATATTATATACATCAATCTAATATGCTTGGAAGAAGTAATGGCGTACCTATAACTCTTATCACTATAGGCCTAAACTAATAGTACCAACTTACTGTTGTGAATCCACAAATATTGACTCGATACCCCAATCATTATGCAGCATTATAGATGTGAGAAGGTTATCTTGTTTCTTGTGTCTGACAGTTGATTCTCGAGTCAGCCACTGCCAAATACCAGTATGAATTCTCCCTCTCTTACGCAATGCAGAAAGCCAAAATCATACCTGTCCAAGTGATAGATCTTACGTGCTAACACCACAACGAAAACTAAGATAGTGATCCCAAAATTACCTACACATCATGTAACGTGTTTTCTTCGTCCCTGTCCATTCATACCCTCTATTAGAACCTCTCTGTAAAACATGCTTACTTTTTATCAATCTTATTAGCTTTCTCTTGGTGAAACATTCGTATTGAATTTTTGACCACACTTACCCGTAAACAAACTTAGTCGATTCTTTAGCATTGCACATACACATCCTTTACCAATACTACTATAACTCCCTCCGTCAAGCGCATAATGCATCACATAACTATACCATTTTTACTAATCCTCTATGTTTCGATCGTAGTGTTCTCTGGATCTTACTTGAGTCTGGCCCTTCCTGCAGTGTTAAGCCTCAACCAATAAGACCAATAGTTAGCGCCCTCTACTGCTTCCCATCGTAAAAGACAGATCTGATCTAGATTACTGCATATCGGCGTCATGTCCGAATAGTGTTTCTAGTCAGACATATGTTTTCTGACTGTCTGTCAAGCTCTTTGTCTCTCGTTTCACCGACATTTTCATTATTGACTTCTCATTTTTTTATCGTCACATAGACTTATAAGTCATTTATCCAAAATTTTATATCACAAAACCGAGTTACATTTTTAATGCATATAGTAAACCACAACTTTGTGCAATCTTTAACCATGCTTGAACTGATCTGTCCTGCCGTCTTTTTTAGAATTTTTTCATCAGTTCTCTTATGTCATCTTCACAATCTAGTTCACATATCTGTCCCTTCATAACTCATCTATCATCGACTAAATTTCAGGATAGGATAGTAGGAACAGTCTGGGTGCAGTCTTGGTCTTGACAAATTCTTTGTGACAAGTCCTGAACATCCCTATTAAACAATTGAACGCTCTGCAATAGTCAGCTATGCTCAGTTTCTTTGCCCTCTTTTCCTTTACAATGTTGTCTCTGCAGTCATATACCGTCGTATTGTGATCCTCTTTTTGGTTAATATCTTAAGCGATCCACCAAAACCACCAGAACCAGTTAAATCACTTACTTCATCTTCAAAAAACTTTCATTTTGATGAAGTTTTGATTTAACTGTTTCCCACATTCAACTTTGCACTCGTCTAGGCTCACACATATACACACATATCAGTTCTTTCTTTCTCATTACTTTCAATCTGCTAATTACATAAACTACTTCCTGCAAAGTTCGGTCACAGACTTATGCCACTAGCCATATTCATGTTAGCTATATTACTCAAGTTAACTCTCATATAATATCCATGTTGCTTTCTTACAATATAGGCTAGCTTTGACTCAAGATTCTTAACCCTAGTATCATATACTGTAGTTATACCAAAGATGTCAAGCAAATTATCCTATAGCGATATTCATAATAATATCATTGTTTCTGAAACTACTTATGTGTGAGTAGATTTATTGCATACTTCGAAGAGACTTGAAAATTCTCCATGTTCAAATCTATGACAGAAATAGATGTTCCTAGCCTAAAACTGTTTTCCTAC
>SNQN01005076.1:0-22457 GCA_008642245.1 Bassia scoparia | reverse complement strand
ACATATAAGAACGGTAATATAAACAAAACTTACTTATAATCATTAATTGATAGGTATTACGATATTTAAAACAAAATTTATAATCATTTTATCAAATAAAAATAATGACCTACGGAGTACTTTACAAGTCGTTACATGTTGATAGTATGACCAATAATGTATATGTAASAGACRTAATTGAGACCAAAGTTAATAGTAGAATAGGTTTGCCGTAACAAATGAGATTTATTTACGCTTATGAAAATATCATGTATTTATGTAAATATATACTCTATTAAATATCCAATAAAAAATTAAAAGAATACTTTGATATCAAACAAAAAAAAAATTAAATAAAATTGGGATACTCATAGAGTCATAGTCTTATGCACACAAAAGAGATTAGCTATTCAAATATGTGTTACATTTAGGTCCAATAATACATAATGAATATTGAATAGTACTAGACGTATGGTATGTACTTTATTTTGTGCGTGTGCAATTATTTGGGACATGATTATGAACATGATTTTGTTGATTCAATCCGTTCAAGGAAGCATGAAATAGAAACCATAGCGACTAATCCCGCATTACAACAAATAAAGAAAGGAGTTACACCCTTGTACAATGATAAAACTCCTTCATGTTTAACTATTTGTTGCACTGCGTCCATAGCACCCTTGTATCTGATTGCTTTGCCCGAGTTCACAACCATTCTTCGACTGGTCGTAAGAGTTAGGTAAAATACAAGAGGAACATTCACTAAGGCGAACATGGCACAACCAATGTGGCCAAACCGGTCAATCATCTCCGACATTGTAAGTTTTTCCTGTAGATCAAGATTATTTATGGTTTTAAGTATAAGTCGAAAATAAAAGAGGTAGGAAATTAAAACATACCCTAACAATTACAGGTAATGTAGTTTTTCTTCGTACTTGAATTTATATATTTTTTTGAGAAAAAACCTTTTTAAAACAATTGCAAGAACCTTTAAGAAACAACATTTAGAGAGGAAAGGAACATGTTTGTGCTCATTTTCYGGCGTTGACTATCCCTATTTCACTAATTAAACTCTCTATTTCTCCAATCTAGCTACTTAACCCTCACAACCACCATCTTAGTACCCTTGCTACCYAGCCGTGGCCATGACCACACACACTCCCACCCACCCCCACACATAAGCCACCACAACCAACTCTACACATCGTTGCACCACCCTAGGCATCCACGCACCTTCAAACCTCATTAATGGAGGGAAAAAGGGTGTGGAAATGAGAGGGGRTGGGGTGGAATGAAACGCAAATAGGGAGTCATCCCAGAAAATGTAGTCAATGTGTTCTTTTTGCAAATTTTGCACTTTTAACCACTATCTTCTAAAAGTTAGGTGAAAATCAAACCCATATCTCTCACCTGAAATTAAAAGGGGTTGACCATCTCAACCAAACCCCGTTTTCACCACTTAAATATACGGAGTATATGCAAACAATAACAAATCAACTATCAACACRTCATGMCCGAATTGGGCTCCTAAATCCTAATACCACATGTGTTCATGATTTAATTGAAACAAATCATATACGAAGGTGCCTAAAAACAAWTTTTCTAWCATTTTTTATAAAGTTATTAACTTATTATCGCAAGCAAAAAACACGTACCAATTCGCTRACATCGACATTCTTTATGCGACTTTGAAACACGTCCAATGCTAGAAAACATGAAGTACCAAAAAGGCAAATAGGGATGAATCCACGGTACATATACCGGGAATGCCTTCTGATCGAAGTGTCTTGTTAATAGCATCAAAAGCATCGCTGAATTTCCTCCTACTCTCACCTCCATTGTTGAAACTCTTGCAAGCCGAGTCCAAAGAAAATTGTACTAGTGGATGATAAGTGGCTTTTGTGGCCACTTAKTAGGMYMATTTCCCTCCAATATAGACCTTACTTTGAGCCTTCAAGTGCAATTTTAGTCCCATTTTAGCTCGTTTTCATCTCACTTGTGCTTTGGAAATGGATTGTGTAAAGGGATACAAATTTTGAGTATGTTTTTAGTGTTTTGGCACCTACTTTGACRTCTTTATGAGTGTTTTGTACGTACCGAGGYCGTATCATCGAGCTTTGGAGGCATTCGTGAGTGAATGAGCCAAGGAKCAAGGCATTGGAGCAAGTGGAAGCTTGGGTTTTGGAGAAAAGGAAGAGAAAGATTGACTTCAAGAGATCTAGGAGCGACTGCTCAAGTGAAGCAGAGCGATCTTTTAGCCTTTGAGCGATCGCTCACTTTGGGTGAGCGACMAAGCCAGGCAGGTGGATGTCCAGTTTGTTTCGAGCGGTCGCTCAGCTCATTTTGAGCGACCGCTCAGGCTCGTTGAGCGACCTATGGAGCGACCTGCCTCATTCTGCCTCATTAAGGATACCAGTTGTTTTTGAGCGATCACTTACTTTTGGGGGAGCGACCGCCTTCAGACATATGTGAGTGACCACTCAAACCTTGACGACCATGCAATCTCAGAAGTCCTCCGTATATTGGTCTGAGATCGCTTCATGGGTTTGAGACGACCTCTACGAACCGCTCAGACCCTTGAGCGGAATCGCTCTAGGCCCTGAGTTCGCGACCGTTTTCCGGGTTTTCCTCTTCGGCGTCGTGCTGTAATTTTTGGCCCATTTTGCCTCATGATATAATACTCTTACGTCATTTTATTGCTGTACACAGAATTTTTTGCACTCATTCCTTACATAGATTTTCGAGAGAGAAAACCACTAGTTTTAGGTAGAAAAGCTGCTTAGTTCTAGAAATTTTGTAATCAACACTCATTCTTCAATCAATCAATTCAGCTTTTGTATCATTCTTAAACCTCTTCTAAATTATTAACTTTTTTCCTTGTTTCATGTTGTTTTGCTAGTGTTTAGCCTTATGAGCCTACTAACTGTTATTGACATTCTTGGAGTACGATACCGATGCTTTACTATTGTTTAATGCTAACCATACGTTTTGTGCTTCCAATCACATGATGTAGTAAGTAGTCCTTCTTTTAATACTAGGTGATGGATTGCATGATTGATTGGGGGTTTGTCTCTGTTAATGCTGAAATAAGGAAGGGGTCCGTCTTTGAGTGTTTGTGACGCATATTGTTGCCCTTGATACAAGGTTAGCCCCTATGTTGGATTTTCATTTCACGCTTGTCTATGACAGATGATGTTGTCTCTTCATTATTCAAAAACCATGACCATAGAATGTCTCGAGAGCAGGATTATGACGATTAGTGAGGTTGTTTCTTCTGCATTAATGTGGTTTGTTTGAGAGGATTGGTGAGCGCTTAAGGATACCTGTAGACACCTAAACTGTGTCTCCCCAAAATGAGTCCATGATGAAAATTCATACGTTTCGTGATTCGATTTGTTTTCTAAACACGCATTTGAACTCGCTAAAATCTCCGAAATATGTGAAGTCAAGCTTCATAATCATGTTGCGCAAGGTCAAATAAGAAGGCAAAAAGTATTTTCTTTTATTCTTTTAATTTTCTATTTGGTTTTACGATTTTAAAATAAATCATTTGCGTGATTTTCAAATGATTTTTCACTTTTCATGCATTTTTTCATTTTTCTGACGTTTCACCGGTATTTTTTTAGATTATTTTTTCTGATTTTCAATATAATTTTCTATGAATTTTACAATATTTACAAAGATCCAAAACTACGTAAGAAATACATAGAAAAAATCAGAAAATACTTTAAAATACAATACAATTACTTGCGATGTATCTAAGACCCTCTAAACCATATTAAAGTCTAGGTTCAATGCAAAAACCAAAGAGAATGGACAATCTTCGTATAATATTGAGAAATTACGTGAGATAATATGATACGTAGGACGTACTTACGCTCCATTGAGCGTTATATCGGATCCGTGATCGTATATGCTCAAGATCAAGAAATTCAGAATTTTTCAAGCTATATACGCCCCACTGACCGTATATACGCTCGTTTGAGATCGTTATATACGCTCTTTTGAGCTTATATACGCTCGTTTTTTGGTTTCTTTGCGCCTATAAACACCTCTTACGCCTATTCCGAGACACGGCATAACGTGCTAGGCTTTGCATACTCTCTTGCCTCTCGTCTCACTCATCTCTCTCAGCCACTTAAAACAAAATACTGCTTCTAATACGTCTTTTTTTAAAATCAAATCAAACGAGCGAAATCAAAAGGTATAACTCTGAGGTTTCACCAAAACCCATGCATTTTTTTGCTTTCTTCTACTTGATTAACAACTATTCGAAGTCTCATTACTAACTTAAATGTAGAAATCCACCTTTTTTAAATCGCTTCCATGTAAATATGTAGGATATTTATCACTTTCTGCGGTTTGTTTCTTCGTTTTCATTAACTCTAATCTATCTTCTCATTTCTTCGTTGCCTAATTACGTGCTTTCACATTACTAACGTCTTCTTTTGCATTTTGCTGATAGCAAAAGCTTTAACGATGCGCTCTTCTTCATCAATACTAACATTTGTTTTGATTTGTTTGGCGATCGATCGCAGAGGCGCATCGTAATTTATTATTTTTCTAACAATTTGTTTGTTTGCAGCGACAACGTAAGGACGATGTATATTGTATATGCATATTGTATATATTTTTGTTTGCATTATCGTATGCTCTCTTACAAAGACCCTGGAATTATGTGAAATCAACATTAAAGTCAGATTAATCTAATGGACAATCGGCTATTTAGGACCTTTTTCATTTGACTATATCAAGTTGATCACATTTTCTATAGGCTAGTAGTTGTATGTGCTAATGAAATCCATTTGTTAGTAACTTTTAGGACTAGTGCGCTAAAAGGTTTGAATATGTAATTGTGTGCATTCCAATAATCGATTTGAGAATTACAATTGAGACCGAGTAAGAGGCCGCTACCATGCGGGCCGATTGGTCAAAGATCAATCCGCTACATGTCTGCCGACCCCACGAACTGGTATCTGAGGTCGGATCGTGGCCATTGTGTTGGCACCAACGTCGGGTGTCGGTTATAACCTTTATAGGGACAGGTGCGATCCCCTTCTCGACAAACTCCCCCAACGCACTCACGAGCGGGTTCTGTGGCTCAAGCCCACAACAAACACACACGATGTACGCCAAGCCACTCCCCGCGGTTGCCCAGCGTCTATACCAATTTGCGCGACTTCAACTGGGATAATCACCGAGGTGAAGTGGACAGACTTGAAAGTCTCGTTATTTCATCCATACGATAATTGGGATTTTTGCATCATTCATGTACCCTCCGCATAAGGTCACGCCCATTAGGCCTCTTGGTCTCAATATTTGCATGTTCTATGCCTCGAGACCACTTTAAGGGGAACTACCTTGGTTGCATGTGTTAATGTATCGCATGGCTACGCAAGTCCCATTCCACCCACGCCGTGTGTGCATGCTGTTACGGGATGCGTATAAGGGTACTCGACATACATCACGTTACCGTAAAGTGGTGAAATTGACCCCAGCCTACTCTTAGCGTGGCACCTCTCTTGACTGACCCGCCGTTGCCTGTCATCATGTTCATGTACATAGTGCCATTTGTCTGCCTAGCCCATTGTATAGTTCTGACCTTAACAACATGTTCAATCACATTCATGTAGTCCATTGTCATCTTTAGCTCACAATCATGCATTTCATAGCCCATAGTGACTACTAGTGAACCTCTACCATAGTCTGTGACCTAGTTCACAGATTGTCACAAACCTTTCGACCTTGTCTTGACCCTTGACCACTAGGGAGCCACAACTTGAACCTTGACCGCTACTACATAGGATTGACCTTTGCCAAACTTAGACCACCCAGCAATCTAGATGACCCTACACTATCCCCCCTTGGAGCATGTGCAATCATACATTCCTATTTCATGTGCGTGCCGTTCAAAACAAAAACAAAAAAAAAAGCAAAAAATTAAAAAAACACAACGGGCACCTTCATTCATGCCATTCATACTAGGAAAAGATGACTATGAATGTGACTACATTGCACTTGCATCCATTATTCAATAATGACCCAAGGGAGTTCACTAAGAGTTGTATTTCTTTTTTTAACAGGGTGAAGTCGTCACCATAGCCCTTGCTCGTCCCAAGAGTTCTGAGCCTAGCCAATCCAACCTACCTTCCTCCATCAACCTTCATTACCCGATTATCCTTAACACCACACAAATGGCCTCCGAAACAAACAAGATCAAAAGCTTTGCCGAGCAGTTCAAGAGCTTGAAGGCTAAGATCAAGGAGTTGCATCGAGCACTTCCTTGACAGTGTTTGAAAAAGGCGATCCCAAAAGCCACACCCACCTTTTAACCAAGACAACCGCCTCTCACGCACCCTTCTTCCAAAGGATTTCTCGGCTGAGACATAACCCCAATTCAAGAACCCACCGATGACACCTCGATTCACATATCAAGGATTAGACCACCATGTAGGCTTAAAAAGGATGCTCACACACCATTTTTCCAATGTCTTCCCCTTTCCTTGGAAACCGATTATGTCAGAGTGGTATTTTCACTTCTCGAGAAAAGAAATAGCTACTGGGAAGACATCATCCACGCATTCATTGGCAAGATACAAGTAACATCCCAACCCAAACATCCTTCCGAAACTTGAAATCCTAAGCAAGACGGAAACGAGGGGTTCACTGCCTATCGTAACCAGATGGAAGAGGATTGCTGCCACACTAGTTTCTGCTCCTACTGAAAAAGAAGAGATGGTCAAGACCTTCATTTCTGGCCCAGCCAAAATACAAAAGATCAATCTCAAGTATCGAGGCCCTTACCACATTCGCCAAAGCGTCTAGTGACATTGAGGTGGACATTAGAGGATACCTTCTTTAATTCACATGAGTCTAGTTGGTAGTCTTAGCTTTGCGTCGAGTCGAGAGTCCCTTTCCCTAGACTATGTTATCATTTCTTTTCTGCCATTTTCGCGTCTATGTCATTAGTTTAGGAAATAATCTACAATTAACCTAGTGGCTAATAAATTGCTGTGAATGTTATAGAAATTTTATTTTCTCATCCTCTAGCCTCCATATAGTTTTTGCTATTCTAACTTTAATATAGATCGAATCTAATAATCGACCTCACAATTTCAGACTGGACATTGCTAAGAGAGGTCCTTTCTTTCATAAGCTCCACAAAATAACCTCTTCCCTCCATTTGTCCCTTCATCACATCAAATCAAAATCCCTTGCAACCCTTTAGAGCCACACTATCATATCACCTATCTTTCTTTCATCACCCACATCTGCATAACCTTTGATCAAACGGTACATGTGTAGGAAAAAATGTGTAAAAGAAGAAAGAGAAAATAAAATGGCAAAAAAGGATAAAAAGAAAAAAATCAAAGTCAAGCCGCAATTAACAAAAGTCATCAAAATGCAAATCAGTGTCAAAATCCAATGCAAATACTTTAAGCTCCCAAGCCCAAATCAAATAAAAAAGTAAGAGTCTAAAAAGCACACTGCGCCACCGTGGGTTCACTTCATTGATCATCAGTCTTTTTCAACCTCAACCAAGCGACAACACTACAACCACAAAGCCCTCTCGCACGAGCATTGTCCCAAATCACATCAAGAAACTACGACGGTCTGATTCCAAATAGGATACGTGAGGAAGCCTCTTCTCGAGTCCGACCGAATAAACTCAATAACCACTCTGAGGTCCACCTAACTCATATAGTTTGATTCCCTTAAAGTCAGGAGCAGCCAAATTCCTAGTGTAGCATACCCAACATAGACTCGAGCTGAACTACATGCAATTTACCCACCACATCAATTCCCCATTTAACTTACCCTTGGCACAAATTTAGGCCTTGTTTATCTTGAGACCTTTAGCCTATTCTTCCAGCACCTTAAGCGATCTCCTCAACTCTTCCTTAGCTATCACTCTGTGACAATCATCGGAATCCTCCTCAAACATCGCATTGCCAGCATTTCCACATCTTCTCTCCTCATGCCCAACATTTAGCTCAAGTCACCGATTTGGCAAATCAAAGTCACATCCCAATACCTTCATCCCTTACCATTACCACCAAAAAAAAGCTAAGCCAAGACCCATAGACTCCACAAAATTCAACTTAGCCTTACCTTTACACGCCAACCTCATCTAAATCGGGGCGTCCACCCACTAACACCAGCCGACCATCAAACACCACAAATTAAGGCCCATTCTCATACACCCAAACCCCATGGTTGGCTCATTGCAATCACAAGCACGCCTTTGCCTCTTTAATTAGGTTTGAGACGGCTCATCTCGCAATCCAAAAGCATTCTTCTTACCATTAGTCAATTTCCTTGGTCATTCATCGCCCATTAGATCTAAGGACAAACATGCATTACACATGTAGTCATTGCAAACGACTTACATAAGCCATCATAAATGTGCATGAGTCTACATCACATTATCATGCATATACATTCCACACAAAACACCACTCAATTGCACATTGCACCACCCTCTACACGAGGCTAGGCCCATCTTACATGCCAACAATTCTACACCGCCTGTATACGGCCCATTCATCGCTCCTCAACGCGATTGTTTGCTATACGCAACAGCTCACCTTTACACACTTCGCGTTTTGAATTTTCTCCCGCACAGAAAAATTCCACATAATGCCCACTCTTCCGGTTTTGGAATCTTCTCTCCGCACCAAAAATTCCGCATACACACTTCTTTCGGTTTGGCAATTTTCTCCCGCAACAGAACATTCCGCATGCACACTTCGGTTTTGGAATGCTTGCCTCTCGCACCAGAAGTCCGCAGACACACATTCTCTCGGGTTTGGAATCTTCTCCCGCCCCACCGACCAAGTTTCCGAGACGCACATTCTTCCGTTTTGGAAGTTTGCTCCCGCAACAAAAACTCCCAAGCAAGCAAACATCTGACTGCCGGGACACGGCTTATAGTAAAAGCCTAACCTTTGTTGTAGGCACCGGCGGAAAAGGTAACTCAAGCGCAAAACGTCTTGCAGTTCTCTCCGTCCCAAATCGCCATATAACTTTGAACTTTCGTCTCTTCAGACTCAGCCAAAGATGGGGGCTTCTGTAGACAGCCTAAATGTGTCTCCCCAAATGAGAACCGATGCATAAAACATATCATGTTTCGTGATCGATTTTTTCTAAAAGATGCATTTGAACTCGTAAAAGCTCAAAAAAATATGTGAAGTCAAGCTTCGATAATCATGTGCCGAAGGTCAAATAAGAGCCCAAAAAGTATTTTCTTTTATTCTTTTATTTTCTATTTTGTTTTATCGATTTTTAAATAAATTATTTTTGGTGATTTTCATGATTTTCAGCTGTTTCATTGCGATTCTTTCATTTTGTTGAATCACCAGATATTTTTAGATATTTTCTGGTTTTCCTATTATTTCTTAGAATTTTACAATCTTTACAAAGTTCAAATACGCAAGAGAAGAAATCCTACATATGACACAAATCAACATAACATTTAAACAAATACCACAAAACACACCTACTTGGAACATGCTCATAACCTCTAGAAACCATACATCTAGACCAGCTGTCTAGGTTCATGCAACAAAACAACTCTAAAGAGAATCGAAACATCTCTCGCAGTATAATAAAATGAGCACATAGATGCAAACGATTACATATTCAGAATACGTGAGCCTATATCACGCCACCACTAACGTTATATACCTCCTTGGATCCCGTATATGAACACTCAAGAATCACACAACCGAAAATTACAGCACCACTTTCAAGCCAGATATACACTCACGACCCAAGCTCAACGAACACGTCTAATCATCGCTCCTTTGAGAAGAATACTGCAGCACTATACGCCTCGATTTTTGAGTTTTTAAACTAAACACCTCCCCTACATAAATATCCTAACTTACGCTCCATATTCCCGCCAGAGAAACAACCACACCGTGCCTCAAGGCTTTTGCAATTACTCTCTTGCTCTCACACTCCATGCTCTCTCACAACTAAAACACAAAATACGTGTTCTAATACTCTTTTTAAATCAAATCAACGGAGCCAGAAATCAAGGACCCACAAACACTAATAACTCTAGCAGAGTAATTCACCAAACCTCCTTATGACTTACTATTCTACACTGAATTAACAACTATTCGAGAGTCTCAATTCAACTAATAAAATGTAGAATCCACAACTTATTTTAATCCTTCATGAAATATTAAGGGTTATTTATCACTTCTGTTGTTTCGTTTTCATAACTCATATCATCCTCTCATTTCTCGTTGTCATAACGTTGCTTTCCATACTAACGTCTTCTTTGCTATTTGTGCTATAGCTAAGCTTTTAACGAGCACGCTTTCTTCATCAATCAACTAACATGTTTGTTTGATTGTAGCGGAAATCGATCAGAGCGCTATCGTTATATTTATTATTTTTTCTACAATTTGTTTGTTTGCCAGCGACAAGTAAGACACACAGAACTGATCATATATCCTGATATGCATATATTGATTATATGTTTCGAATATTCGCATCTTCGTCAACTTGCCCTCTTTAAATAAAGACCGAAATTATGTCGATTCCACTATAAATGCACGACTAAATCATGCGGACAATCGGCTATTATAGCACACTTTTTAATTTGACAACTTACTAATAATCAGTCGATCACTTTCTAGCTAGTAGTTTGTCTTGTAACATACATAGAAATCCATTTGTAGTAACTTTTAGGGACTTAGTGCAATCTATAGAAAATTATGACAACAAATGTAAGTTTTGCATCCCAAAATCGCGTTTGAATGAATTACAATGAGACGAGTAGAGCCGCTACATTCGGGCGATTGGTCAAAGATTAAGTGCCGTTACCATGTCCCCGAACCCACAATAATCTGGTACTGGAGTCGGACCGTCCGGGGCACACCATTGTTTTTGCACCCAATGTTATCGGCGATCCCTACCGTGATAACCTTAATAGCACGGTGTGATCCCCTTTCTCGACACCTCCCCAACGCACCACTCACGTGCGGTTCCGCAGATCAGACAACACAATCACAACCCACACCATCGAATAAAGGCCCAAACGCCCACCCCGTAGGGTTGGCCCACGATACTACAATACCCAATCCTCACTTTCCTTCGACAACTCACACATCCATACATGGGCAACCACCAAACAACACCTAGCGGACGGGAGAGAAATAATGTATCGAGAACATCCCCCTTTTCCCGACTTTCAATGCCTTGACAAGGCATTCCCCGAATCTATTGCATCTGCCCGGATCACTTGCTACATTATTTAGATCTTGATTGATCATTGTGTAGTGATCACAACAAAAATTGAATTCGGCCTGACCGTATGTCACCGACTTGAAAATCGGTCGTTAAAGGGTGTTACGACGATTTCGGCGTGTGACACATTCGGATTTTCGATAGTCAGTAAAAATAATTCACCGACCGAATTTCAATCGGTGAGACCTACCGACCGTAATATCGTCGGACCATTTTCTGAACTACCAAAAATAAGCGAGGAAAAACTATATATGACGAACATCGGTCCGGTATTTACCGACGATTGTAAATCATGTCGGTAATATCGACCGAGTATCGTCAGAATATAGTTTTCCCTCCCTTTTATTTTGTAAACCATTTACCGACCGAAAATGATCGGTCGTAAAATGGTTTCATAAAAAAATAAAGAAACCAGCTTGCAATATGCTTGGTTTCTGACAAGAAAATAGCAAATATTTTATTAAAAATATTTACACACAAATACATCTCTGTAGCAATACATCACATTTCACATCCTGTGGAAATTCATTCTAAGTAAAAAAAAATCTACAAATCTCAATTAAACAACATTCAATTTTATGTATACCCACTATTCGAGTATATCACGAATACAGATGCTGCCTAAAGTTTGCTAAGGAATATACAAACTCTTTGCAACTGCATGATACAAGAAAAAAACCTCGACAAGATAGAGATCTTCAGAGTGAAAGATCAGTCCTTTTCCAATCTCCAACTACTATAAGTTGTAGTATGCCCCTGTTCACGAATTGCTCCAAAAAGCACCATATAGTTTAATTATTGATTCACAGCAGCCTTGTTACATAAATCCGAAGCACATGAATTCTATGAAACTAGTATCGCAAGCCCGGGCGTTGTCTCAGGTCATACATTTTAATTTTACTTTTGTAAAAATATATTATTACCTACTTAATTGATTATCACCATTTTTGAACAGTGCGCGATAACTGTATAATAAGAACCTATATAATGAAATATTGATTGTACAATTAGTCAGCAAGTTGCAAAACTTCATAAAATATGATTAAAATGTCATACTGTAGTATTTTTTGGAAGGAAGTTTCAAACTTAAATACTTATTAAAAAAAATATTATATGTTGTTGTTATTATGAAGTATATATATAACTTGAATGGCACTACATTAAATTTATCAAATCCACATGAAAAATATATTATTTTAGTTATGAATCAAGGCAAAAGATTGTGCAAAAATCAAAATATAATTCCGATTATTCTTATTTTTCTCTCCTATCCTACATATAATTATTTGATTCATATACTTAACCCACGATCCGCACTCTCCTTCAAACGATGGAGCAAAACGCTCCATTCACAATACGAACATATCTTATGCCACATCTACACATACCTAATAATTAACTAAATGAACGGAAACCAAAGATTGTATAACTAACCTAACCTACCTACAATATAACATTATTCATTCAATCTAACATTATAACAAATATTGATTAATACATCATCTATCATTATAAATTATATATCCATATAAATATAAAACTTATTATATATTATTATTATTATTATTATATTATTTATAAATGTATGTATATTCATTGGAATCTTAAATAGAAAAAAGAGTAAAGTGATTCTAATAAAGAGACGAAAAGATAGAGGAAAAAAGGAATAGAAGATGATATATATTTTAAAGCACAGATTAAAATAGTCATTATTATAAGATTATTGTATATAAAATTACATGATGACATGTGTGTAGACGTGGCCGCCTCTCATCCCGCTATAGCGTTGCGCAGCGCTTTGCTACACATCCGAGTCCTTCCTGCGTAACGCTTGAGCCAACGAATCCCTCCACCCAAGTACGAGTGCGTTGGGTTAGTGTGTCGAGTAAGGAGTCAGCCACCCGCTGCTGCTAAAGTTATCACGGACGCCCAAAATTTGGTGCGCCAAATAATGCCCCACGTTCTGATCCAGTAACCAGTTCCGTGGTTCACCGGCCGACGGGGACATGTACGAATCAGATCTGTAACCGCAATTTTTTCGGGCCCGCATTTTGTACGGGCCCTTCTTTAAACTCGTCTCATTGCAATTCATTCATCACATTACTGATATGCACAAACTTCGTTTTAGCCACCTCGTAGAATCGTACTACCCTAACATTACTACGAATGTGTTTCTATTATGCACAAGAACTACCATAAACCACTAGAACAATTAGTGCACCACTCTTGCAACCACCCTTAATCAAAGTCTTCAAAAAACGTGCCCCCTAAAAACGGTTGTCATAGTTTAATCTGATTTTAAAGTGTGATTCACGATTAATTTCCCCAACACCAACACCCCAACCCCACCCACAACCACCCACCACCACACAACCAACCACACAACAACCCAACCACCAAACCACACCCACCACAACACCCACACCCCCAACCCACAACACACAAACCACCAACACAACAACCCACACCAAACACCAAACAAAAACCCCACACACCCACCAACAACCAACACAAAAAGAATAACAAAAAAAAAAAAAAACAAACAAGACAAAACAAAAACACAAGAAACTAAAAAAAACACAAACAAAAAAAAAAAAAGAAAAAAAAAAAAAAAAAAAACCACCCACACATGGTCAGCGGTCTTTATTAGCAAAAATATATACAAATTATACAACAATACAATATGAGAGTATATGAAACTTCCAAAGTTATATAAAACTCATCTTACCCTAAATCTGCAAAGTAAAACAAAGGTTAGTTTGTAAAACGAACGAAAACGAATCCTCTGCCTGAAACGCTATATAAGACAAAAAGCAATTGTTAGTTCATGATTAAAACACGAGCGCCAAATGAATCTTTCGCCTTGAATCACTATACAAAGCATAAGAAATCTCTTAGATTACAAGGGATAATAATAAAATGAAATGAAAAAGAATGAAAACCAAAAACCATGGAAACATTAAACATTTGAAAACATTAAGAAAATCCTACATCTTACATGAAACGATTAAAAAGTGAGTTTTACATGTTTATTAATTAGATCAAACTCTATAGTATTAATTAGATTGAAAAAGAGTATGTTAGTGGCGAAGTTAATCTCAGAAGTAAAACCTGTTATCGCTTGTTGATTCGAAAGATAATCGATGCTTTGAATTAAAAACGAATGTTTTAGAGTGTTCTGAGAAGAGAGAGAGAGAGGTAGACGTATGTCTCGGATTGTGTCTCGACTGAGCAAGGCAGAGGTGTTATTATAGGCACGAGGCAAAAACGAGAAGGAAAACCCTTGCGATTACGCAGGGGCTGCGATTAGCCAGTCGCGTTACGAGGCGCTATACGCAGGTGGTCTGCGAATATACGCAGGTCTGCGTATTATAGCGCTCGTAAAGCATCGTATAGAGTACCTGCGTATATACGCAGCAGGGGCAGCTATATACGCAGGCCTCTGCAGTATAATACGCTCCTCCATGCGTATATATCTTTCCAAAACCTCAGCAATATTTGATTCCTGCCGATTTTATTCGTTGATTTCCCTTGATTCATGCCACCTAACACCCTGCTCTCCAGACAAGGAGTTCTTTAGAAGGTTCTAGAGGTCACGTATTTTCCCGGAGTATTTTTTGCGTTATTTTGTATTTTTTCTGGTATTTTCTGCGTATAAAGAACTTGTTAAAACATTAGAAAAATGTAGAAAAATCAGAAAAATAATCTAAAAATACTGTGAGCTCAGAAAAATGTGAAGGAGTGTGTTGCAAAAAGTAGGAAATTATGGAGATCACCAATATAAATTATTTTAAAAAATCCTAAAAATAGAAAAGAAAAACCTAAAAATAGAAATAATTAAAATTAAATAAAAAATTTTTCGCCCATTTTGTTCGTCTTGCCTCAACAGTTCCGATGATGACCGCACGTTATTTCCAAACTTTCCGTGAGTTCAAAGCCATCTTCTTCGTAAGTCGAAAACAATCGCGAGACTGCGGTATGTTTCATCACCGATTACTTCTTTTGGGAGACATTTAGGTGTCTACAGAACCCCCACTTGACTGAGTCTGAAGAGACGATAAGTCTCGTTAAGACGAAAGTCAAGTATTCGATTGGACGGGAGAAGCAACCAGCGTTCTGCGACCACTGGTACCTTTCCTAGAACTAGGTACCTGCAAAACAAAGCAGTTATTTTACCATTACCGTAGCCCCATGCGATGTATAATGCCCTTGAAAACGCCTGGATCCTCCGGGTAGCGTTTTCTCCCTCAGGCTGACTTGACTTCAGAGAAATGATAATGATGCAGCTCATGCTCGAAGATGGCTATGATTCCTTAGAGATCTTCCTACGGACTGACCTTGGCTTCAGGATAAGAAGATGAATACCATTCGGAAGCGCCTCCGTTCCTCAGGTAGCTTTCCCTCACGGACTGACCTATGCTTTTCGGGAAGATGAATGTAATGTTCCGCTTGTGAAGCCGCCTCGTGTCTCGGAAAGTTCCCTACCGCGCTGAGACTTGCTTTTCGGGAGAGTTATGATGTATATGCCTTCCTTACGGTCTGAGCACTTGGCCTTTTCGGAAAGAAAGAACGTTGCGTTTTTATAGCAACATCGGATATAGCGATGAATGCCCGTATAGCTGTGAAAAAATGTCATGTGTGCGTATTTTTTACCGCGAAATTTCTGGTGCGGGAGAAAATTCCAAGCACCCGAAAGATGCATTTGCTTGAGATTTCTGCTGCGGAGAAACCGATAGACCCGAAAAATGTATACGAATTTCTGGAGCGGGGAGAAGATTCCAAAACCCGAGAAAGAGTGTGTATGCTTCTTGGAGGTGCTTTGAAATTCGGCGATTGAATGCCTTGGATTTACTCAATTAGAGGTATTTTAATTTTCATGCTTGGAGGGATAATCGTTGTAATTTTGCAAGGTTTTTGGAAAGTTGTGCCTAGATATTCCCGGAGTTTGTACGACCGTGGATGATCGAAAATTAATGCAGCGGACAAGCTAAACAGAAGAGGAAATGAAGGCAGGTGAGCGTATATACGCTTAAGACCTGCGTATATACGCTAAGTATCTGCGTATATACGCAGAGCTTCAGCGTTTATACGCTTCTTTTGGGCGATTTTATTCCAGCTTCCTCATTGCTTTTTCATTTTCGCCATTTGCTGCACTTTTCGAGCCTTTGCCCTTGCGCATTTTCTTCACAAAGTCTTGCCCGAATTCTTGCTTAATTTCAATTCTAAAGATAGTGTAGAAGCCATTCCTTATTGAAGATTCACTCATTAATTCAGGATAATCCCCTTCAATTCTAATTTTGTCTCATTTCTTCAAATATTTGGGTTCTTATTTTCATGAGCTCAACTTGCTTTGAATTTGCCCTGCATTTTTTCGCTTGCAATTGTTTGGCATTGTTTTTTGCTTATGGCTTATGCCTTGTTTTGCTTTTTGAATTTGAAGATGAAACTTTATGAAATGTTGCTCGAACATACCCTCCTAATGTTGGCCGAATTTTTATCCATTTTTGGCCTAAATTGTTTTTTGAAATATGCTTGAATTTGCGCCGTAGATTTGGACTTGGGATCTTTGAACGTTGAATCCTTCTTTTTGTGGTTGAACCTTGATGGATTTTGCTGATATTGATGAACTACTTTGAAAGTGGTCTTGTCATGTTGACAAATACCAAAAGCTCATAACTTGATGATACTTGCACTTTGCTTCAAGACTTGATTGAAACTTGATAACACTTGATGTGAGCTTTTGAACTTTTAATCTTATTTTTCAAGGCTTGTCCCATTGCTTTAAAACTTAACGTTGGTTGTATTATATCATAGCTTGTATAAGCCATTTAGTCACGCACAAAACCTTATTCCATGCTTTCACCATGCTTTTACTCACAAAATGTGTTTTAGGAATGCGAAAGCATAATGTTCATAGCCGCCGATTTCTTACGACATATATTGTGACTTGTTGTTATTTTCTCACAATGCTTTAAAACATATATTTCAAAGCCCATTCATGTTAATGTATATCCTTGGCAGTTGAAATCGCTTTGCCTATTCCTATATGACACTCTCGAAACGATTTATTCCCGAAGCCTAATTCACGTAATTTATGCCTGAAGTGAAATTGCTTTGCTTATTTCATATTGTGTTTGGTTTTCACTACACAACGACCTTGAACTTTATTTGCAAAGCCATTTTTAATGTACTGCTTATGGTTATGAACACCCATGCCCGAAAAAATGCCGTTTACTTTGCAGGGTTGTCACACTTCGTGTTGTTTGGTATTGTCCCATGTTAGCCGTTATGTCTGCCGATTTGTTTCCTAAATTTTCATATTTCTCTTTCGTTAGGATGGCGAGCCTATGGAGGATTGATTCCATCGAGGAGTAGGAGACGTTCCTACTCGCTCTAGTCGGAAAAATGCCTGGAAATGCCATCCTGGTCTCGCAGACAGTTATGATGCCATTAGGAGAAAAACCAATATCGTCTCGCCGTCTTCAGAAATTGTAAGCATTCTGCCTTTCTCTTTCTTCCTTTTCGATGGGATGTTGTCTTTATGAGTTTTTTTTGCTCTTGGCACGGAGAACTATGAGCTGCGAGAGGATTACGGTATTCTCACGGAGTTGGCCTCTTTTCTGTCGGACACACTCGACGACCCAGAATTTATGGGACTCATGGAGCATAACTGGGTTTCATCATTTTGTAGAAACCATAAAGCTAGATGAGCTGACCACCTGGAGCCTCCTCATCCTTTGTTGGCCATTGTTTGGAGTGCATTCTGGGACCGACCAACACTTTCCATTCCTATGAGGTGAAGATGACTATCACACCTTTTGACTTTTCTATGCCCTCACAGGCCTGACTTCCACTGGACACCTGTGGTGATTGACCCTTCTCTAAACACATATGTTCAGAGGAACTTCCTCAGCTGCTTGGCCCCATTTGTGCCTTCCTTTCCGAGAGAGAGAAGCATGTAACCTAGCATGGGTGACTTCTCTATAGACGGTTATGGATGGATCAGTACTGAGTCCAGCGCAAAGCTACGCAGTATATCTTGCTGTTGATGAATACAACAGCTTTTGTCAAAGGTACCAGATGCCGGGCTTGCAGCCGTTGCCAGTTGCGTACCTTGTTCTTGAGGATTTCGACGGTGCTCATCATTTATGACTGGCCTGGCATTTAGGTAATGCTCAGCATGCTTGATGGCATGAGGAAAGCTTATGTTCGGCCAATGTAATTTCGGGGTGAAAGTGGCGATTTAGAGCCCTGTGCGACGACATCTCAACCTATACCGCGATTGATCGAAAGGTATATACATTATTGTCCTTTGCTATCTTTGTCTTCTCTATCACTTAACGTGTTAACTTTAACTTGTGATGTTTTTGCAGCTCTGGGCTTATCTTATCTTCGCCCTCGTAGGCCCCCAACGCCTCCTGGGCCTCCACATATCCTGCTCCTATGTGTTGGGCGCGGGCGTCAGACTTGAGACCCAAGATGTCTGATAGGTATCACTCGTAGAAAGATCAACGTATAACTCACGAGGTAGATGTGCTCCACTTGGTTTCTTCTCCTTTTCACTTTCAGTATTTTGTTGACATTTTCCATGTTCTTTAATCATAGGTGATTTCGTCCTTTGCCGCGAGGTTGATCATTCAGTTGCTGCCTTAGCGCTTTCCATGACCGACTGCGTCGGGGTGTTCCAGACGGCCTACTGACGCGGTGTGCTTCTACCTGGCGTTGGCGTGTAGTGAGGGTATGCTCGGATTCTTCCGTGTGTCCCTGCAATCCTCCGGCGGATGATGATGATTCAAACCCCACGCCCCAAACCCCCCTGCCTGCTGCGGCAGCTTGGAAAACTCTCTTTCGAGCTGGTGATCATTACTTCTCTACTTACTGAGGTGTGGCGGTGTGGCTATAGTGAGGTGTTGATCCTCGCCTGGCTAACCTACTGTCAAGTTCATTCCTCCCCCAGGTACTTGCATTTCTTTGTGTTCTGATTGTTTGTTTGCGTAATAGCCATTTTTAATCAGCGTTTTCTTGTTTTTGTAGCATGATTTGGCGAATGAGTTGTCCTTTTCTCTGATCTTACCATCAGTTATGTATGGGCGATTTGGATCCAGGTACAGTAACCTTGGATGAAGGCGCCTGATGCAGAGCGCATGCTACCCGTTCCTTGCCACCTGACTTACGAAGGAGTGCATTATTTGTTATTTCTTTACTGATTTCATTCTCGCTTGTAGTTAACACTCGTGATCGCCTCAGTTTAACCGATCGGGATTCGGAATGCCTACTGTTGAGGTGTGATTGATTCCTTGAATGGAACTGAAGACTCGACAAGCTCATGCAACACCAAACAACCAACACAACTGTACCTATAACCTACCACGTCTCTTTGTTTCATGTTTCAACTGCTTAGCTGGTTTGAAACGCTTTTTCCTGCTTTTGTATTTCCAGGTTCTAACAAAGTCGAGCAGTCTGTGCCTCAGATCCTTTCATGTCTCAGTTCTCGACTCAGTTGCTTTTCAGGCGGATCACAGTTTGCGTTCTTCAAGACCATCCTGCCGTATTTCAGGCCCACCAGCCATCCATGGATGCCCTCCTCGAGTGCGGCGACGCCCGTCATCATGTCTCCAGAATTATGACCCAGATGGTATCGCTTCATGAACTCAGGAGATGGTAGGACTTTGATGGTGCATCTCAGTTTAAAAGCAGGAACACTTAGCTGAACTACGGGTTGTCATGATATGAGCCTTTGAATGTATAATGCATTTATATGACTATAGATGATGATGTACTATGGCTTATGATGAACGCTACAGTATGTGTCGTATTAGATATGTGCTGTTTGTGTTATGTGTTTATGCATGCGACCTCTAGTTTGCATTGGAGGCCACCGACTTTCCCCCAAAAAAAAAAAACAACAAAACAAATGACAATCTACGATGCGTTTGCAGTCGTAGTGAAAAGCCATCAGCATTAGCCGAATACAACATATTCGTCTCCCCCGATCTTGCAAACGGCCTGAAAATAGGCAAACATTACCCCTAAAATCGAGTGAAAGCATTCGAATTGGCGCCAAACGTCAGCATTATTGGAGCTATATACGCATACAGAGGAGCTATATACGCTGCCCTCCCTGCGTTTAGCTCCTAAGTAGCGTTATATACGCCTGCAACAATTTTGCCATTGCCATAAAATTTTTGGAAAGTCTAGTTACGCTTGAACTGCGTATATACGCTGCTATGGGCGTTATATACGCTCTGGATCACATAATATACGCTCCATTTTTGCAATATAACGCTCAACTCTGAGGGCTTTTCGGCTCATTTTGCTGTATTATTACAATGCAGACGTAGTTTGTGGAACTTATGCACCACCTCGAAAACCGTCACTCTCGTCATTTTTTACTACAAACCTAAAACACTTTATTCTCCTAAGTCTCTTTTTAGGCATGGCTCGCAAGGTTGATTTCGCTTGGCTCATGGATACGTGATCTCTCCAACACGTGCAAAGGCGACAGTTCGTGATACCATCATTGCCCGCGTTTTTTAGAGTTTCAGGTTCGTGAAAATATATTGCCTTTTTACTTTGCTACCATTAAAATTTTGGAATCCAACGTACTCATCCTTTTGCTTTTAACAATAATTGAAATTACTACACATTGCCGAAGAAATTAATGCTAATTAATTGGTATGGCCCTTATGGACAACTCCTTGTGCCCTCTGACTTATCGAGTTCTTTTATCCAATTTTCGAAAATTTTCATGCGACTTGAGAAACGCAACGTTTCCGACATTGTGTTTGGCCACTGAAGTCGATTTATTGAGATTAATTGACCACTTTAGAACAATAGGATAAATTAGTCGTATGCCTCAAGAGAAAGCCTCTTATTTTTTGCCCTATTTGTCATTATCTCTTCCCTCAAAAGCGGGAAATGCGAGAGTTGGTCGTTCACCCTCCTTACCTCCGTTATCTCTGTTGGTTGAACAATGCGAGGTGTCGTTCACCCTCCTTTACTTTGTTGCGGGAGATGTTGCTTGCTTTGGACGACTTGAAAATCTTAACCAATGCCTCCTATTGACTTGTTGCCTCATATTTTTGCAGGTATAATTACATTCTTTAATCGGCTTAATTAAAGTATGAAATTCCTGTATTCTAGGTTCACGTTAGATATTCAATTTTCTTGACATATGGTTGATGAACGCCTTATCTAATTATTATGCCTCCTCGAGAACATGAATCGCTTTATAACACACAAAGCTATGTGACTTCGCAAAAGGTCCGTACGTTGTCGACGTTCTGAAGACAGTCTGGTGTCACGGATATTTTGCAGTGTGAGAAGCTGTAATCAGGTGGTTGTCTTCCATGTGGCGTATTCAGAGAATGATGGACATCGGATGATGAGGGAGGGCTTGACATATTAGTGGTCTGCCGGACATGACTTTCTAGTTTTCCCTGTCCGTCTAATGCTGTTCAGTATGGCAGGAAGACAAGTCATCCCAGATCGGCTGTACTCGCCAGGCCTCCAAATCACGTCCATTGTTAAGGCGTTCCTTGAAGAGGGTGGGTGGAGTGGATTTTTTGGGTTGCCCGTCCTAAGTTGGAGGTATTGAATCTTGATGTTCGTGATGCCGAACACTTCGCCCGTTTTCTACGAAAGAAGTGGATGACTGCAACCAACGCGACGCTCGTGCTGACCCATAGGGCTGCGAGAGAGACGAAACTTAAAAGAAACGACGCTTTGGATGATAAAGATGCCTTTGGTCCCTCGCTAATCCTAAGCGTTCGAGAAGATCACTACTGCCTAGCTCAGTCAAAGCAGACTTGGACCGGACGTGCACCTTTTGAGTCGACTAGGCAACCCTAATGAGGAAAAAGTCAAGGGAAATCCAAGACCATGCTCAAGAAACTATTGCCAAAAAAGAAAAGTGAGGAAGACTTATGACAAAGGAGCGAGTACAAGTGGAGTAGACAAAGTAAGCGATGAGGTACAAAGAAGCAAGTGCCAGTAGTGGATGACAAGGAGAAGAGAAGATGACTGCTTTATTTCTTTTAGCTTTTATGCAGCCTGCCGTCCATATTTTTATTTTATTAGCACTTATGTTGATATTGAACTTAAGTAAAAATTTAATTAAAACAACGGCTTTATTTGCCCTTTACCATTATTTACATTTTTTGTTGTTTTCTTGCCCTTTTGAATGTACATGCCATAAGGAAATCGAGGAATGGAAT